>JAKSZT010054294.1:470357-481154 GCA_026826555.1 Tolypeutes matacus | reverse complement strand
TATGTGCTTATATTGACTTACAATTGAGGTTAAAACACAGAACTAACTTAGAGAACTGTGAAAATGCTAAGTTGACTAGTTTTGAAATCTATGTATAATACATGCTTTAGTGATTTCTATGTAGTTAATTTGTTATACAATCATAGTTAAAACACAGTACACATTTATTTAATTATGAAAACACTATGTTGATTAGTTTTGAAAATTATGCAAATACATGCTTTGTTCACATTTGGGTACTTATATTGACTTACAATCAATGTAATAAAAACAGAGAACACACTTAGTGAACTGTGAAAACACTCTGTTGTTTACTTTTGAAAATTATTTAAAATACAGACTTTATTCACTACTAGGTACTTAAATAAATGTACAAAGTTAAAACACAAAACTCATTTAGTGAACTGTGAAAACACATAATTGATTAGTTCTGAAAAGTATGTAAAATGCATGCTTTATTCACTGGTATGTATTTATATTGACTTACAAGCAGTGTCAAAACACAAAACTCACTTAGTGAACTGTGAATACACAATGTAAATTAGTTTTCAAAACTAGGTAAAATACAAGTTTTATGTACCAGAAAGTATGTACATTGACTTAAAACCAATATTAAAACATGGAACTCACATAGTGAACTGTGAAAACACAGTTGATTACTACAGTAAAATATGAATAATACATGCATTTTCACTGAAATGTATATATATTGACTTGCAATAAATTTTAAAACAAAGAACACCCTTTGTGAACACCAAAAACACTATGTTGATTAGTTTGATAATGTATGTAGAATGCATGCTTTATTGAGTGCTATGTACTTGTATTAAATGACAATCAATGTTAAGACACACAACACTGTGAAATCTGAAAACAACATGTTGATTCATTTTTAACTTATGCAAAATACATGCTTTACTGAGTGTATACTTATTGGCCTTCAATTCAGTGATGAAAGAAAGAACTCAGTGATCTGTGAAAACACTTTGTTGAAAAGTTTTGAAAATGATGTAAAATACATGCTTTACTGAGTGACATGTACAAATATTGTCTTACAATCTTTGGTAATTTACTCAGTGAACTGCAAAAACACTAAGTTGATTAGTTTTGAAAACTATGAAAAATATATGTTTATTGACTGCTCTGTACTTATATTGATTTACAATCAATGTTAAAACAGAACTCAGTTAACTGTGAAAATTCTATGTTGATTAGTTTTGAAAGCTATGTAAAATACATGCTTTGTTGTGTGGTAAGTACTTATATTGACTTACAATCCTTGGTAAAACAGAATTCACTTAGTGAACCATGGTAACACTATGTTGATTATTTTTGAAAGCTATGTAAAATGAATGCTTCATTTAGTGTGTTGTACTTATATTGACTTACAATCAATGTAAAAACACACAAATCACTTGTGAACTGTGAAAACTATGTGGTATTTAGTTTTAAAACTATGTAAAGTACATGTTTTACTGAGTGATATGTATTTATTGACTTATGAACAATGATAAAACAAAGAACTCAGTGAACTGTGAAAACACTATCCTGATTATTTTGGAAAGCTATGTAAAATACATGCTTTATTCAACTCTATGCACATATTGAATTACAAGTAATGTTAAAACACAAAACTCATTGAATTTTGAGGACATTATGTTGATTACTTTAGAAAACTATGTAAAATACATGATTTATTCACCATTATGGACTTAAATTGACCTACAATAAATGTAAAACACAGAACTCACTTAGTGAACTGTGAAAACACCATGTTGATTACTAATGTAAATTACATAAAATACATGCTTATTCACTGTTATGTACTTATACTTACAATCAATGTTGAAACACAGAACTGACAGTGAACAGTGAAAACATTATCTTGATTATTCTTGAAAACTGTAAATTGCATGTTTTCTTGAGTGATAGGTATTTATACTGATTTACAGTCAATATTTAAAACATAGAACTCAGTGAACTGAGAGACAATTTGTTGATTAGTTTTGAAAACTATGTAAAATAAATGCTTTCTTGTGTGCTATGTTCTTTTATTGATTTACAATCAGTGTTAAAAGAAAAATTCTGTTAGTGAACTGTAAAAACCCTATGTTGATTAATTTGGAAAACTATGTAAAATACATGCTTTATTGATTGCTATGTAATTATATTCACTTCAAATCTATTTTAAAACACAGTACTCATTTATTGAATTGTGAAAACACTATGTTGATTAGTGTTGAAATCTATTTAAAACACATGCTTTATTCACTGGTATGTACTTATATTGACTTAAAATCAATTTTAAAACACAGAACTCACTTAGCTAACTGTGAAAACATGCTGTTGATTAGTTTTGAAAAGTATGTAAAATACATGCTTTACTGAGAGATATGTTCATATACTGACTTATGATCTATGGTAAAACAGATTTCTTGTAGTGAACTATGCTAACACTGCTGATTATTTTTTGAAAACTATGTAAATGAATGCTTTATTGAGTATATTGTACTTATATTGACTGACAATCAATGTTTTTTTATTTTATTTTATTTTATTATTATTATGATTTTAAACAAATTTATTTTATTGGTACATATTAATAAAGCATACAATTCATTCAATGTGTACAATAATAGTATTTGGTATAATCTCATAGTTGTGGATTCATCATTTCAATCATTATTAGAATATTTTCATTGTTTTAACAATAATAGTAAACAAAAAAATAACAAAAAATAAACAAGAAAATTCCTCACCTCTCCATCTCTCTGTTTCCACTTCTTTTATTTATTTATTTATTTATTTATTTATTTATTTATTTATTTATTTATTTATTTATATATAAACATATTTTCAGAGGTGCTTAGATTACCGAAAATACTACACAGAACCCCCTGGGATTCCAATGTTGCCCACCCCCCACACCTCCCGGCACATCCCACACAAACATCTCCCACAAGTGTGGCCCACCACCCTCAATGGACTTACACATCCTGGGGCCTTGCCACCAACCCTAGACCAGAGTTCACATTGTTGACCACACTCTCTCCCACACAGTTCTGAGTGGTGTGTGCTGATTTAAAATGGCCTACATCTGTTGCCACAATGGTACTCAGGATAACCTCCAAATCCCAAAGAAACCCTGTATTTCAACTACTCGTCCCCTCCCTGCCCCAAAAGTGTCAAGTGGCCATTGGCTCCACCTCATTGTTATAATTCCTTCCATTGCTAGAATCACCATATGTGTACAACAGAATACCATCAAGTCCACTCTAGACCATAGTTCTCCCCACAATCCTGAGGGGACTAGGATGGTGATGTCCACTCCACCTCCAAGTGAGAGAGGGCTTATATCCCATGGATATGGTGGGTGGGATGATCCTGCCTGCCGATGCAGGCCCCCTCCATTCGCTGGGATGGCTGTTGCCCATCGTTGTCTCCTTGCCAGGTGACTTGGATGAGTCCATTGAGCTGTAGGGTAGGAGTTGCAGCTCCACCGAGATTCCACGCACACCTGGCACATAGGTAGGCCAGAGGCTCCAGTCTCTGGAAGTATACCTAAAAACTTCTGCATCACATATAGGTTTGAATAGAAGGGACTGATGAACCTTGTGCAGGGAGGACTTATTTGAGTCCAATTCTGTCACTCTCAGGAGCACAGATTCCAAAGTAGAGCCCACTGATAAGGCATCAGTCTCGGGGGCTATCCCCACTTATATAGGACCTGGGTGTCTCCAGAGCTCTCAGGAGCCCCTCTGTGTGGGGTGTTAGGCACTTAGATGTTCTATGAGCTCCTACTGAGGTGTGCGTAAGAGTTACCTATTGGATGACCTCCTGACTCTCTTTGAAGTCTCTTAGCCACTTGAACTCATTTGTCTTTACCTTTTCTCCCTTTTATTCAAGGTCTTTTTCCAGTTGTGTTGCCAGTTGGCACTTGGTATTAATCCCTTGTTGCCAGGGAGGCTCATCCCCGGGAGTCATGTCCCACGTTGGGGGGAAGGTAGTGCAATCATATGCTGAGTTTGGCTTAGAGAGAGACCACATTTGAGCAAAAAGGAGGCTTTCAGGTGGCAACCCTTAGGCACCCCACAATGCAGGCTAAGTCTCAGTTACAAGAGCAAAGACTCACAAGAGTAGTCATCAATAAAAAGAACACACCAGTGAGTCATCTTCTTTTGACAGACACTATCCCTGTGCTCAGAGGACTATTGCTGCTCCCTTGGAGGCTGTGGCAGAGCTCTCCAGGCTAGGAATTCAGATTCCCTCATTTATTGTGTGATTGTCCACCCATCGTGCCCATGCCCCATCTTTTGATGTTTAGAACGATTTTGTATATCTTTTTGTATATTCGGATGAACTAATTCCCATGAAATACCCCTCCCAGACACCCCCCAACAATAATCCCCTGCAGTACCCATTGTAACCCTTCTGTGATCCAAATCCTCCATTAACATGTAGTCCGTAAAATAATCAAATAAATTTTACTAGGAAAAGGAAACAACTATGATAAGCTTACATGCAAGAGACAAACATAAGGAAACTCAGGGAAAAAAGAAAAGAGAGAGAAGAAAAAAAAAAATAGTCAAACGAACAATAAAAGCAAAACAAAATATAATTAGCCGATTGGGACATTCAAAAAAATGGGCAAAAAAGCAAAGGAAATACCTTTAAAAATATATATATATATTAATTTATTCTTTTTTTTTCCCCTTTCCCTTTTCATTTTTTTCCTTCCTTTTATCACTGTGTTATCGGATTTCCAGTGTGCCTTGACATCTTCCCCCTCTCAATCCCCATTGTCTCCCAAATTTTCATTTAATTTTCAAAGAAGTTTTAGGTCACAGCAAAGTCACGCTTGGAGTGCTGGAGACTCCCAGATACCAAACCAACCCCCCTTCTCCACCCTATATTAACCACCCCTTTTTTTTGGATGTTAGCATTGTTATAACTGTTATACAGAAAGCAAAATATAGCAACTAAACATTGTCTATGATTTACAGTATAGTATACAATTTAGATGATAGTTTAATAATTTTGATGATATTTACCAGGTCCTGTGTCCATTACTGTAAGGTAATGAAAAACGTTACCCATGACCACCAAACACCCTATTAGATCTTGAATGTTCCCTTCCCCCCAGCCCCCCAGGGCCCATGATACCACCCTATCCCAACCCATGGAATGTCAAGATTCAGTTACATGCCCTGGGAATTTGAACCTGCACTTTCTAATCCACACACCCACCAGTGCTGCACCACCAAACCCAGGAACACCAACACCCATCTGCCCCATCCCCCAACATGAAACCACACTCTATCCCTTTACCATAGATTATGTCCATATGGGTGATGGCTCAAAGCCTGCTCTTCTCTTACTCTCCCTTGTTAATCTATCTTTCAGACAATGGTTCTCAGAGACTACTCTCTTTCCTCAATTCAGATCAGTGAGGTCATATACTGTTCATCCTTCAGTGCCTGGCTTGCTTCACTCAACATAAGGTCTTCAAGATTTATCCACATTATTCCATGTGTTAGCACTTTGTTCCTTCTTAAAGGTGAGTAATATTCCATTGAATGTATGTACCACATTTTGCTTATCCATTCGTCTGTTGATGGGCACCGGGGCTGATTCCAACTTTTGGCAATGGTGAACAATTCCGCTATGAACATTAGTGTGCAGATATCTATTTGCGTCTTTGCTTTCAGTTCTTCTGGGTATATACCCAGCAGTGGAATTGCTGGATCATACGGAATATCTATTGTTAGATTTCTGAGGAACTGCCAAACTGTCCTCCACAGTGGCTGTACCATACCGCAGACCCACCAGCAGTGGAAGATTGTTCCTATTCCTCCACATCCTCTCCAACATTTAGTGTCTCTTGTTTTTTTTAATAGCTGCCATTCAGATGGGTGTAAGATGGTATCTCATTGTAGTTTTGATTTGCATTTCCCTGATAGCAAGTGATGTTGAGCATTTTTTCATGTGCTTTTGAGACATTTGTATTTCTTCATCGGAGAATTTTCTTTTCAGGTCACTTGCCCATTTTTTAAATGGGTTGTTTGTCCTTTTATTTTCAAGGTGTAGGATTTCTTTATATATGCAGGATATTAGGCTCCTATCACATATATAGTTGCCAAATACTTTCTCCCATTGGGTAGGCTGCCTTTTTATTTTCTTAATAACGTCCTTTGAGCTGCAGAAGTTTTTTATTTTGATATTTCCCATTTATCTATTTTTTTCTCTTGCTGCTAGTGTTTGGCTGTGAAGTTCATGAACCCATTTCCTATTACAAGGTCCTGTAGATGCTTCCCTACATTATCTTCCAAGGTCTTTATGGTTTTGGCTCTTATATTTAGATCTTTGATCCATCTTGAGTTGATTTTTGTATAAGGTGTGAGATGGTATTCCTCTCTCATTCTTTTAGATATGGATATCCAGTTCTCCAAGCACCAATTGTTAAAGAGGCCATTCTCTCCCAACTGAGTGGGCTTCATGGCCTTGTCAAATATCAGATGACTGTATATGCGAGGATCTATATCAGATCTCTCAATCCGGTACCATTGGTCAGTATGTCTATACTAGTGCCAATACCACACAGTTTTGATCACCATAGCTTTGTAGTATGTTTTAAAGTCAGGTAGTGTGATACCTCCAACTTCATTTTTCTTTTTCAATATGTCTTTGGCAATTCGGGGCCTCTTGCCTCTCCAAATATATTTTGTGGTTCATTTTTCCAGTTCCTTAAAAAATACAGTGTTGACTTTTATTGGGATTGCATTAAATCTGTAGATTAGTTTGGGTAGAATAGACATCTTGATGATGTTTAGCCTTCCTAACCATGAACAGGGAATATTTTTCCATTTATTTAAGTCATCTTTGATTTCCTTTAACAGCGTTGTGTATTTTTCTGTATATAAGTCCTTTATATCTTTAGTTAAATTTATTTCTAGGTATTTGATTCTTTTATTTACTATTGGAAATGGTATTTTTTTTTCCTGATTTCCTCCTCAGTTTGCTCATAATTGGTGTACAGAAATGCTACTGATTTTTGAGCATTGATCTTAGAGCCTGCAACATTACTGAACTCCTTTATAAGTTCTAGAAGCCTTGTTGTAGATTTCTCAGGACTTTCTATGTATAGGATCATGTCATCTGCAAATAATGAAATTTTTACTTCTCCTTTTCCAATCTGGATACATTTTATGTCCTTTTCTTGTCTCAGTGCTCGTGCAAGTACTTCTAAGACAATGTTAAATAGGAGTGGTGATAGTGGTCATCCTTGTCTTGTTCTCAATCTTAGATGGAAGGCTTTTAGGATTTCACCATTGAAAATGATGTTAGCTTTGGGTTTTTCATATATACCCTTTATCATTTTCAGAAAGTTTCCATCTATTCCTATCTTTTGTAGTGTTTTTATGAGGAAAGAGTGCTGTATTTTGTCAAATGCTTTTTCTGCATCTATAGAGATGATCATGTGATTTTTTTCTTACAATCTGTTTATGTGGTGTGTTACATTGATTGATTTTCTTATATTGAACCATCCTTGCATACCCGGGATGAAACCCACTTGGTCATGGTCTATAAGCCTTTTGATATGTTGTTGAATGTGATTAGCGAGTATTTTGTTGAGGATTTTAGCATCTAGGTTCATTAGAGAAATTGGTCTGTAATTTCCCTTTCTTGTGGTATCTTTATTTGGTTTTGGTATTAGGGTAATATTGGCATCATAGAATGAGTTAGGCAATATTCCTTCTACTTCTATTTTTTCGAAGAGCTTAAGTAGAATTGGTGTTAGCTTTTTCCGGAATGTTTGGCAGAATTCAGCTGTGAAGCCATCTGGTCCTGGACTCTTCTTAGTTGGGAGGTTTTTATGACTGAGTCTCTCTCTTTACTTGTAATTGCACTGTTGATTTCATCTATTTCTTCTTTCATCAATGTCGGCTGTTTGTGGGTTTCTAGAAACTTGTCCATTTCCTCTAAATTGTCATTCTTGTTGGCATATAATTTTTCAAAGTATTCTCTTATGATACTCTTTATTTCTGTGGGGTCAGTAGTGGTATCACCTTGCTCATTCCTTATTTTGTGTATTTGCATCTGTTCTCTCTTTTTCTTTGTTAGTCTGGCTAAAGGTTTGTCAATTTTATTGATATTCTCTAAGAACCAACTTTTGGTTTTGTTTATTGTTTCCAGTGCTTTCTTATTCTCTATTTCATTTAGTTCTGCTCTAATCTTTGTTATTTCCTCCTTTCTACTTCCTTTAGGTTTAGTTTGTTGTTGTTTTACCAATTCCTCCAAGTGTACAGTTAGGTCTTCAATTTTAGCTCTTTCTTCTTTTTTAATATATGAATTTATGGCTATGAACTTCCCTCTCAGGACTGCTTTCGCTGTATCCCATAGGTTTTGATATGTTGTGTTGTCGTTTTCATTAGTTTCAACGTAGTTACTGATTTCTTTTGAGATTTCCTGTTTGACCCACTGTTTGTCTAAGAGTGTGTTGTTTACCTTCCATATCCTTGTGCCTAACCTTTTTCTCTGGCCCTTATTGATTTTCAACTTCATTCCGTTGTGGTCAGAGAATTTCCTTTGCATAATCTCAATATTTCTGAATTCATTGAGTGTTGTTCTGTGGCCTAGCATGTGGTCTATTTTAGAGTATGTTCCATGTGCGCTCGAGAAGAATGTAAATCCCTCTGTATTTGGGTGTAGTGTTCTCTATATGTCCATTTATTCCAGTTCTTCTAATGTATTGTTGAGTGCCTTAGTTTCTATATTGATTCTCTGTCTAGATATTCTGTCTAATGATGATAGTGGTGTATTGAAGTCCCCTCCTTTAATTGTAGAGGCATTTATTTCTCCTCTTAGTTTTTCCAGAGTTTGCCACACATATTTTGAGGCACCCCGGTTAGGTACGTAAATGTTGATGATTGTTCTCTCTTCTTGAGAGATTACTCTTTTACTTATATGTAGTGTCCATCTTTGTCTCTTACAATAGTTTTGCATTTAAAGTCTATTTTGTCTGATATTAGAATAGCTACTCCTGCCCTTTTTTGGCTATTATGAGCTTGAAAAATTGTTTTCCAGCCATTCACTTTCAGCCTCCTTGAATCCCTGGGTTGAAGGTGGTTTTCTTGTAGACAGCATATAGATGGACCATATTTTCTTATCTATTCTGCCAATCTGTGTCTTTTGATTGGTGAATTTAATGCATTAACATTCAGTGTTATCACTCGTAACGAATTTCTTACTTCAGCCATTTTTTCTTTTGGTTAATGTATGTCACATGTTGTTTTGTTTCTCTTTTTGTCTTTTCAGTTGCTTTTAAACTCTCCTCCAACTCTCTCTCCCTTGTTTTTTCCTTTCAACTTGTAGAGATTCCTTTAGTATTTCTTGAAGTTCTGGTTTCTTATTGACATACTCTCTTAATTGCTCTTTATCTGTGAATATTTTGAACTCTCCATCATTTTTGAATGCCAATTTTGCTGGATAGAGAATTCGTGGCTGGAAGTTTTTTTCTTTTAGTGTTTTGACTATGTCATACCACTGTCTTCTTGCCTCCATGGTTTCAGCTGAGAAATCAGCACTTAATCTTATTGTGCTTCCCTTGTATGTGATGGTTCTCTTTTCTCTTGCTGCCTTGAGTATTTTCTCTTTTCTTGAGCATTGGACATTTTGACAAGTATTCGTCTTGGAGTTGGCCTTTGGGATTTATACTATTTGGGGTGCGTTGTGCTTCCTGGATCTGCACATCCATCTCTCTCAATAGGGTTGGGAAGTTTTCAGCCATAACTTCCTTCAACAGTCCTTCTGTTCCCTTTCCCTTCTCTTCTCCTTCTGGGATGTCCATAATGCGTATGTTTTTGCATTTTGCATTATCGGTTAATTCCCTGAGTCCATGATGGATTTTTTCTTTCTTTTTGTCTATCTGTTCTACAGTCTCTTTAATTTCTGCTGTATTGTCTTCCATATCACTAATTCTTTCCTCTGCCTGTTCAAATCTGCTGTTATATGAGTCCACCGTCTTTTCCATTTCTTGGCTTGTGCCATTGTTCACCATCATATCCATTACCTTTTTAGGCATGTTTGCTATTTCTTCAGTATGTTCTCCCTGTGTCTTCTTAATCTCTTCCTTCAGTTCTTTAAGTTGGTCTATGATATTTGTTTGCATATTTGTTTGCATATTTGTTCAATGTTCTGCATTGCTTCCTGGTTTTTATTTTGTGCATTGGACTGGTCAATTAATTCCAGTTTCTCAGAGTCATTTGTATTTTTCTGTTGCCTTCTGGTCATCATATTATCTTCATGGGTTTGTTCAGTTGTTTAGCTTTTCTCTATGCTCTAGAGTTTTATTTAGCTGTTGGTTCTGCGTGTGAGTTAAGTTTTATCTGTGGCAGTTTTTCTTCTTGTTTTATTTCCTTGCTTCTTTCTATATTCTGAATCTCCACCGTTCCGTCAACACTGTTGATTCACACAGATAGATGTCCCAAGCTTCTCACTCCACGGGTGCACAGCACAGAACCCCGGGCAGGACCCCGTCCACAATCCGCCTTGCTCTGGGAGCTTGCAGTGTGTGCCCCCTCATACACTAATGCCATCTTGACTCAAATCCCCTGACAATCAATGTTAAAACCCAGAACTCAGTGACCTGTGAAGACTGTTGATTATTGTGTACAAGTATGCAAAATACGTACTTTACTAAATGCTTTGTTCTTATTATGACTTACAATCATTGTAAAAACACAGAACTCACTTGTCTACTTTGAAACCACTATCTTGATTATTTTGGAAAACTGTAAA
>JAKSZT010054294.1:401871-465357 GCA_026826555.1 Tolypeutes matacus | reverse complement strand
TTGTCCTGAGTACTGTTGTGGCAATGGATGTAGGCCATTTTAAATCAGCACACACCACTCAGAACTGAGTGGGAGAGAGTGTGGTCTACAGTGTGAACTGTGGTCTATGGTTGGTGGCAAGGCTCCAGGATGTGTAAGTTCATTGAGGTTGGTGGGACACACTGTGGGAGATGTTTGTGTGGGATGTGGTAGGAGGTGTGGGAGGTGGGCAACATGGGAATCCCAGTGGGTTCCGTGTAATATTTTAGGTAATCTAAGCACCTCTTAAAATATATATATATATATATATATATAAAAAAAGAATATACATTTTATATCAGATTGACATGAGACTTAGATTTAACAAGTATTGCACTTGAAAAGTTCCTGGTATACAACAAAGATTCAGCTGTGCAAGCTATTGTTATTATCTGGAAGTATTCAGTTTTTAAAAATAAATAAGTAATGAACAACAACAAAAAAACAAAACAAAAAAAAAACAAAAAAAATCACTATGTTGATTAGCTTGCAAAATTCTGTAAAATACACTATTCACTGCTTGTTCTAATATTTACTTACAATCAATGTTAAAACACAAACTAAGTTAACTGTGAAAACAATATGTTGATTAGTAGTGAAATCTATGTAAAACACATGCTTTTTCACCATGATGTCCTTATGTAGGCAACAATTAATGTTAAAACACAGAACTCACATAGTGACCTTTGAAAACTATGTTGATTATTTTTGAAATGTACATAAAATTCAGGCTGTATTGGGTGCTATTTACTTATATTGACTTACAATCAATGCTAAATGATAGATCCCACAAGAGAACTGATAAAACACTGTGTTGATTAGTTTTTTAAAACTATGTAATATACATGTTTTATTGGGTGCTATGTACTTATAATAACTTACAATCAGTACTAAAACACAGAACTTAGTGAACTGTGAAAACTCTATTTTGATTAGTTTTGTAAATTATGTGAAATACATGCTTTAATCACTTCTGTGTACTTATATTGACTTACAGTCAATGTTAAAATGCAGAACACACATATTGAACAGTGAAATCCCTAAGCTGATTCCTTTTGAAATACATTTAATATACATGCTTTATTCACCATTATGAATTATATTGACTTATAATCAATGTTAAAACATAGAACTCTCTTAAAAAATTGTAAAAACGCTATGTTGATCAGTTTTGATAACTATGTAAAATACATGCTTTATTGACAGCTATGTACTTTTATAGATTTACAATTAATGATAAATCACAATAATTACTTAGTGAACTGTGAAAAAAATATTTTGATTACATTTGAATACTATGTAATATACATGCTTTATTCAGCACTATGTACTCATATTGATTTATAATCAACGCTTAAACAGAAATAACTTAGTGAAATGTGGAAACACTATGTTGATTATATTGATAACTATAGAAATTACATGCTCTAATGAAAACTATGTGCTTATATTAAATTGCAGTCAGTGATAAAACACAGAACTTTCTTAGTGAATTTTGAGAAAAATATTTTTGAAATCTATGTAAAATACATGCTTTATTCACTAATATGTACTTATATTGGCTAACAATGAATGTTAAAAGAAATAACTCACTTAGTAACTGTGAAAACACCATGTTGATTACATTTTAAAACTTTTTAAAAATACATGCTTATTTCACCACTATACACACTTATAATTAACTACAATCAATGTTAAAACACAGAACTCACCTTGTGAACTGTGAAAACACTATGTTTATTACTTTTGGAAATGATTTAAAATACATGCTAAATTCAATGGTTGTACTTATATTGACTTACATTCAAATACACAGAACACACCTAGTGAACTGTGAAAACACTATAATGATTATGTAAGTAAACTATGTAAAATACCTGCTTTATTCAAAGAAATATATTTATATAGACTCTCAATGAATGTTAAAACACATAACTCAGTAAGTTAATTGTGAAAACAATATGTTGATTAGTTTTAAACACAATGTAAAATACATGTTTTATTGAATATGTACTTATATTGACTTACAAGCAATAGTAAAACACAGAAATCATTTTGTGAACTGTGAAAACACTGTATTGATTGGTTTAGAAAACTATGAGTTATTCACTTCTCATTATTTACATTGACTTAAATCAACATTGAAACACAGAATTTATTGAACTGTGATTATGTTGGAAATATAATTATGTTGGAAAACTACATAAATTGTATGCTGTGATTCAAGCAATGGAAGAAATTACAATATTGATGTGGAGCCAGTGGCCATGGAGGCTCTGGAGGCAGGGAGAGGGAAAATAACTTGTAATACAGCAGCTTTTTCTGGACTTGGGAATTGTCCTGAGTGACATTGCCATGACAGATAAAGGCCATTTTATATCATCATATAACATTCAGAACTGTGTGTGAGAGAGTGTGATTTACAATGTGATCTATGGCCCATGCTTAATGGCAAAGCCCCAGGATGTATTTATCAATTGCAATTAATGTGTCACACTAATGCAGGATGTTTATGTGGGAGGTTGTGGGAGGTGTGGGAGGTGGGGCGTATGGGTATCCCTATATTTTTTGGGTAACATTTATGTAATCTAAGTCTATTTTAAAAAAAAAGAAAAAGAAAAAAATAAAAAAAAAACAAATAAAATCTATTTTGTTCTATTAAAAAAGAGTAAATACCAATGAGTAAAGCATGTATTTTACCAAGTTTCCAAACTAATCACCAGAGTGTTCTCACCATTCACTAAGTGATTTGTGTTTTAACATAAATTGTAAGTAAATATATGTACATATCATGAATAAACATGTATTTTCCATAATTTCCAAAACTAATCAACATAGTGTTATCTCTAAGTGATAGCTGTGTTTTAACATTGATTTTAACCCATTAAGAGAACATAGCATTCAATAAAGCATGCATTTTATAGAGTTTTCAAAATTGATCAATATAGAATTTTCACAGTTCACTAAATGAGTTCTGTGTTTTAACAGAGATTGTAGTCTATATAAATACCTAGTTGTGATTAATGCATGTATTTTATGTAGTTTTCATTTGTATTCATCATAGTGTCTTCTCAGTTCACTAAGTGAGTTCTGTGTTTTAACACTGGTTGGAAGTCAATATAAGTAAATACTGGTGAATAAAACATATAACTTTTTTTTCCAGGCATTCTATTATCTTTATTTTTTTATTTTTTATTTTTTAAAAGATACTTAGATTACACAAACGTTATTCAAAAATTGTCGGGATTTCCATATGTCCCACCTCCCACCCCTCCCATTACCTCCCACATAAACATTCTACACTAGAGTGGCACATCACCTGCAATAGATATACACATCTTGGGGCCTTACCACTATGCATGGACCATAGTTCACACTGTAGACCACACTCTCTCCCATTGCAATGCCACCCAGGATAATTGCAAGTCCCAAAAAAGCCCCTGTATTACAACTGCTTTTCCCTCTCCTTGCCCCCAAAGTGTCTGGCGGCTTCTGGCTCCACATCAATGCTGCAACCAACATCGATTGCGTGAATCACAATATGTCTATGTCAGAATACCAGCAAGTACACTCCAGCCCATAGCTCTTCCCCTAATCCTAAGTAGACTGAGATGGTGATGTACATTCCACCTCCAAGTGAGAGGGGGCTTATATCCCATGGATAAGATGGATGGGATTATCCTGTCCACAGCTACAGACTCTCTCCATTCCCTGGGATGGCCATTGTCCATCATCATCTCCCCACCAGGTGTCCAGGGTGAGTCCATTGAGCTGTAGAGTAGGAGTTGCAGCTCCACCAAGATTCCGGGCCAAGCTGGCACATGGACAGCCTAAAGTCTCAGGTCTCTGCATGTACACCTACAAACTCCAGCATCAAGTATAGGTTAAAATAGAAGGGAGAGATGAGCCATGTGCAGGGAAGGCATAATTGAGTCCAATTCTGTCACTCTCAGGAGCACAAACTCCAAAGCAGAGCCCACTGGCAAGGCAGCAAACTACAGAGCTATAGGACCTGGGTATTTCCAGAGCCCTCAGGAACCCAACTCCTTGGGGTAATATACACTTAAGAATTCTATGAGATCCTACTGAGATGTAGGTGAACATTATCTCTGGGATGAACTCCTTTCTCATTTTGAAGTCACTTAACCATATAAACTCATTTGTCTTTACCTTTTCCTCCTTTTATTCAAGGACTTTTTCCAGTTGCATACCCAGTTGGCACTTGGTAGCAATCCCTCAGTGCCAGAGAGGCTTATCCCTGGGAATCCTGTCCCATGCTGAGAGGCAATCCATTCATATGCTGAGCTTGGCTTAGAGAGAGGCTACATTTGAGTAACAAGGAAGCTCTCAGTAGGCAACAATTACACACCCATAACAATAGACTAAGTTTCAATTTCAAGAGCAAAGACTCATAAGGCTAGTCATCAATATCAAGGTCCCGTTAGTGGATCATCTTCCTTCCCCAGCCACTGCCCCTGAACTTGGGGAATTGTTGCTGCTCCCTTAGAGAATGTGGCAGAACTCTCCAGGATGGGAATTCAGTATTCTCTCATTTATTGAGTGATTCTCCACCCACTGTGACAATGCCCCATGAACATTTGAACATTTTTAGATACCTTATATTTAGGCTCAGGTGAACTTCCTCCCATGCATGCCCCATCCCTGACACTCCACACCAATGATCCTCCCCTGCCCAAGTTGAAATCCATCTGTGATCCAAAGCTTCTTCAAAGATGAAGCTATTACAATAGCTGAATACAATTAATAGGAAAATGAAATAATAATAATTTAAATGTAAGAGATAAAATACATAAAAATAAAAAAACAAAAAAATTAAATTAAATTAAAAGACTGGGATATTAAAAAAATGAAAAATATATTTATTTAAAAATTTGACCTTTTGCCTTATATCACTGCAATATCTGGTGTCCAGTCTACAGTGGCAACTTCCCCCTCTCATTCCAGTGTCTCACTATTTTTCACTCTGTTTCCAAAGAGGTTTTACGTCACAGTAAAGTCACACAGAATTCAGGAGACCCTCATATACCCAACATCCTCCCCCTTTCCTCCCCACCCCCATATTAATGCCTTTTTAAATGTGGATGGCAGCTTTGTTATAACTGATATACAAATAGTGAAACAAAGCTACTAAACATTGTCAATGGTTTACACTATGGTTTACATTTTAGTCTGTATACTTTTATAAATTTTGATTATATTTACCATATCCTGTGTCCATCACTCTATGGTAATGAAAAACATTTCTACTGACCATTAAATACCCCCTGTTTAGTCTATTCTATTCCTCCTGCCCCATCCCAATGGGTCCAGGATGACCTCCTGGCTTGACTCATTTGATGAGAAGATTCACAGTTACCTGCAAAAAGAGATCTTGACACACTGATTTGTCTTAGCCTATTAGGAAGTGCCCTTGCTCTTGAGAGACTCCCACTTGTATATTCCTGAAGAAATAAGTCTTCCCAAATATGGGAGTCCAAAACCTTCCTGCTAAATATGTGGGTCTTCACCGTCTGATACAACACATTATGACAGAATGAACACTCACACACTCTCTTGAAGCCTGCTGTAGGTGGGCCCTGTCCCGAATTCCCCCAACTGGCACCCTAAACCAGTGACCCTTCCTTGTCATTTCTCCATAACAGCATTCCCACCTCTGTACATTCAACCTCATACCCACAAATCATAAGTGTTCACCTGGTCCCTCTCCCAACCCTCCCCCTTAATATCCTGGAACTTCTGACCTATCCTTCCCAATCTACCCACCTATAAACCCTGCACCACCCAACCCAATAATGTCAATACCCTCCTGTCCTATTCCTTCAATACACAACTACACTCTAACACTTTACCATAGATTACATCCGTATGGGTGATGGCTCACAAACTTCACTTCTCTTTCTATTTCTTGAAAACCTATCTTACCAACAATAGCTCTCTGAGACTGCTAAATTTGCTTAATTCATATCAGTGAGGTCATGTACTGTTCATTCTTCAATGCCTGGCTTGCTCCACTCAACATAGGTCTTCAAGATTCATCCATGTTATCTTGTGTGTTAGCACTTCATTCCCTCTTATGGCTTAATAATATTCCATTGTATGTATGTACCACATTTTGTTTATCCATTCATCTGTTGATGGGCATCTGGGTTGATTCCAAATTTTGGCAATAGTGAACAATGTTGCTATGAACATTGTTGTGCATATATCTGTTCATGTCTTTGCTTTCAATTCTTAAGGTTATATACCCAGGAGTTGAATTGTTGGATCATATGGAAGTTCTATAGATAGATTTTGAGGAACTGTCAAACTGTCTTCCATAGTGGCTAGACCATTCTACAATCCCACCAGCAGTGGATGAGGGTTCCTATTCCCCCACATCCTCTCCAACACTTATAATCTGCTGGGTTGCTTTTTTTTTATAAGCCACCATTCTAATGGGTGTAATATGGTCTCTCATTATAGTTTTGATTTGGATTTCCCTAATAGCTAGCGATGTAGAGCAAATTTTCATTTGCTTTTCAGCCATTTGCATTTCTTTCTCAGAGAAGTGTCTTTTCAGGTCACTTGCCAATTTTTTAATTGCAGTGTTAGTCTTTTTATTTTTGAGGTGTAGGATTTCTTTATAAATGCAGGATATTAGGCTCCTGTCTGACTTATGGTTGCCAAATACTTTCTCCCACTGGGTAAACTGCTTTTTTACGTTCTTGATAATGTCCTTTGAGGTGCAAAAGATTTTTTTTTTAATTTTGAGGAGATCCCATTTATTTATTTTTACTTTTGCTGCTCATGCTTTGGGTGTGATGTTCATGAAACCATATCCTATTACAAGGTCCTGTAGATACTTCCCTACATTACTTTCCAAGGTCTTTGTGGTCATGGCTCTTATATTTAGATCTTTGATCCATCTTGAGTTGATTTTTATATAAGGTGTGAGATAGTGTTCCTCTCTTATATTTTTGGATATGGATATCCAGTTCTCAAAGCACCATTTGTTGAAGAGGCCCTTCTCTCCCAACTGAGTGGGCTTGGTGGCCTTGTCAAATATGAGATGACTGTATATTTGAGGATCTATATCAGAAGTCTCAATTTGCTTCCATTGTCCAGTATGTCTATCCTGGTACCAATACCATGTATTTTTTACCACTGTAGAGTTGTAGTATGATTTAAAGTCAGGAACTGTGATACCTCCAACTTCATTTTTCTTTCTCAATATGTCTTTAGCAATTCTGGGCCTCTTATCCTTTCAAATAAATTTTGTAGTTAGTTTTTCCAATGCTTTAAAAAATAGTGTTGATTTTTTTTTTTACAGTACTTAAGAGAGCCATTCTTTTTTTTACAGCCATCTTCATTAACTTCTTAGAAAATGAGTTAAGTTTACCAAGGCTTTTAATATATTCAATAACATTCTGCATATGATCTAGAATAGAAGAAATATCATATTCATCAAGCATATAGGTACAATACTTAATACTAATCAATGCACAAGTTCCTTTCTGTACTGAAGTTAATAGATCTAAACTCTAGGTTGATTTAAATTGAGATTTCATTAAATCTGTAGATTAGTTTGGGTATGACAGATATCTTGATGATGTTTAGTGTTCCTATCCATGAACAGGGAATATTATTCAATTTATTTAAGTCCTCTTTGATTTCCTTTAACAGTTTTGTGTAGTTTTCTGTATATAAGTCCTTTATGTCTTTAGTTAAATTTATTCCTAATTATTTGGTACTTTTAGTTACTATTGTAAATGATATTTTTTTCTTGATTTCCTCCTCAGATTACTTGTTATTGGTGTACAGAAATGCTACTGATTTTTGAGCATTGATCTTACAGCCTTCAACTTTACTGAACTCCTTTATAAGTTCTAGAAGTTTGTTGTAGATTTCTCAGGGCTTTCTATGTATAGGATTATTTCATATGCAAATAATGAAATTTTTATTTCTTACTTTCCGATTTGGATGATTTTTTATCTTTTACTTGCTTCAGTGTTTGAGCAAGTACTTCTAAGACAATGTTAAATAGGAGTGGTGATAGTGGGCATCCTTGTCTTGTTCCTGATCTTAGAGGAAAAGCTTTTAGTATTTCATCATTGAAGATGATTTTGGCTCTAGGTTTTTCATATATTCCCTTTATCATGTGCAGAAAGTTTCCTTCTATTCCTATCTTTCACAGTGTTTTCATCAGGAAAGAGTGCTGTATTTTGTTGAACACTTTTTCTGCAACTATAGAGATGATTATGTGATTCTTTTTCTTTCAATCTGTTTATGTGGTGTATTACATTGATTGATTTTCTTATGTTGAACCATGCTTGTATACCCAGGGTGGTACCCACTTGGTCATGGTGTATAATTATTTGAGATGTTGTGGAATGCTATTAGCAAGTATTTCATTGATGATTTTAGCATCTGGGTTCATTAGGAGATTGGTCTGTAATTTTCCTTTCTTGTGCTTTGGCTTTGGTGTTTGGGTAGTGCTGGCATAATAGAATGAGTTAGGCAATATTCTTTCTACTTCTATTTTTTGGAAAAACTTAAGGAAGATTGGTGTCAGCTCTTTCTGAAATGTTTGGTAGGATTTACCTGTGAAGCCATCTGCTCCTGGGCTATTCTTAGATGGGAGATTTTTGATGACCGTGGTATCTCTTTACTTGTAATTGGACTGTTGAGTTCATCAATTTCTTCTTTAATCAATGTAGGCTGTTTGTGAATTTCTAGGAATTTTTCCATTTCCTCTAAATTAACATTCTTGTTTGCATATAATTTTTCTAAGTATCCTCTTATGATACTCTTTATTTCTGTGGGGTCAATGTAGATATTCCCTTCCTTATTCCTTATTGTGTGTATTTTCATCTGCTCTCTCTTTTTCTTTGTTAGTCTGGCTAAGGGTTTGTTAATTTTATTGTTCTTCTCAAAGAACCAGCTTTTGGTTTTGTTTATTTTTTCTAGTGCTTTCTTATTTTTTATTTCATTTAGTTCTCCTCTAATCTTTGTTATTTCCTTCTTTCTACTTCCTTTGGAGTCAGTTTGTTGTTGTTATTCCAATTCCTCCAAGTGTGCAGTTAAGTCTTCAATTTTAGATTTTTCTTCTTTTTTGAGCTGTGCATTTATGGCTATGAATTTCCCTCTCAGTACAGCTTTTGCTGCTTCCCATAGGTTTTGATATGCTATGTTCTCATTTTCGTTCATTTCAAGGTAGTTACTGATTTTTTTTGAGATTTCCTACTTGCACCACTTTTTGTGTAAATGTGCGTTGTTTAACTTCCATATCTTTGAGCCCAATCTGGTTTTCTGGCCCTTAGTGATTTCCAACTTCATTCCATTGTGGTCAGAAAAATTACTTTGCATAATCTCCATCTTTTTGAAGTCATTGAGAGTTGTTTGGTGGCCTAGCATGGGGTCTATCTTGGAATGTGATCCATGTGCATTCAAGAAGAATGTATATCCTGCTGTATTTGTGTGCAGCCTTTTGTATATATATATATTAGGTCCAGATCCTTTAATGTATTATTCAGAGACTTTGTATCTTTTTGATTCTCTGCCTAGATATTCTGTCTAATGGTTATAATTGTGTATTAAACTCCCCCATTATAATTGTAGAGGCATTTATGTCTCCATTTAGTCTTTCAAGTGTTTGCTTCATGTATTTTAAGACACCTTGATTAGTTGCACAAATGTTTATGCTTGTTCTTTCTTCTTGAAGGATTACCCCTTTTATTAATATATAGTGTCCATCTTTGTCTCTTACAATAGTTTTGCATTTAATGTCTATTTTGTCAAATATTAGTATAGCTACTCCCACACTTTTTTGGTTGCTGTTTGCTTGTAAAATTGTTTTCCAGCCATTCACTTTCAGCCTCCTTGAATCCCTGGGCCTAAGGTGGGTTTCTGTAGACAACATATAGATGGGTTACATTTCCTTATCCATTCTGCCAATCTGTGTCTCTTGACTTGTGAGTTTAATCCATTAACATTCAGTGTTATTATTCTCAAGGAATTTCTTACATCAGCCATATTTTCTCTGGGTTTTTGTATGTCATATTTTGTTATTTCTCTTTTTGTCTTTTTAGTTGTTATTTCACTCTCCTCCAACTCTCTCTCTCTCCTGCTTTTTCTTTTCAAACTGTAGAACTTCCTTTAGTATTTCTTGAAGGGTAGGTTTCTTCTTGGCATAGTCTCTTAATTTCTGTTTGTCTGTGAATATTTTGAAATATCCATCATTTTTGAATACCCGTTTTGCTGGATAAAGTATTTATGGCTGGATTTTTTTCCTTATGATTCCTTGACTATGTCATATCACTGTCTTCTTTGCTCCGTGGTTTCAGATGAGAAATCGTCACTTAATCTTATTGAACTTCTCTTGTATGTGATGGCTCTCTTTTCTCTTGCTGCCTTGAGTATTTTCTTTTTGTTTGAACATTGGACATTTTGACAAGTATATGTCTTGGAGTAGGCCTGTTAGGGTTTATACTGTTGGGGGTGCACTGTGCTTCCTGGGCATGTACGTCCATCTCCATCACCAGGATTTTGAAGTTTTCAGCCATTATTTCCTACAACATTCCTTCTGTTCCCTTTCCCTTCTCTTCTCCCTCTGGGATGACTATAATGTGTATGTTTGTGTATTTTGTCTTTTCGTTTAAATTCTTAAGTTCCTGATTGATTTTTTTCTCTCTTCTTATCTATCTGTTCTACTATCTCTTTAATTTCAGATGTACTGTCTTCCACATCACTAATTCTTTCTTTTGTAGGTTTAAATCTACTGTTTTGTGATTCCAGTGTATTTTTGATTTCTTGGATTGTGCCATTCATCACCATCATATCCATTATCTCTCTTTGTATTTTACAATTTCTTCAATATATTCTCTAAGTGTCTTTTTAATATCTTTTATGTCTTCCATCATCTTATTAAGTTGGTTCATGATATTTGTTTGGACAGCTTTGATTTGTTTTTCAATGTTCTGCATCTCTTCATAGTTTTTATTTCATTCATTCGACTGGTCCACATCTTCCTGTTTCTTTGTATGGTTTGTAACTTTTTATTGCCACCTGATCATCTTTTTATCTTGATGGGTTTAATCAGTTGATTAGCTTCTCTGTCTGTTCTAGAGGTTTTTTTTTTAGCTGCTGATTTTGTATGTGTCTTAAGTTTTCTCTTTGACACTTTGCTCTTCTTGTTCTATTTCCTTGCTCTTTTCTATGTTCCCTTGAAGTAAAAAGATTAGTGTCAGGGAAGGCAAAAGAGGTAAGATAAGAAAGAGGATAATAGTGATTATAATAATAAAAGTTAGATGTGGGGCCACATAAGACTTAGTAAAATGAATATTTAACTTATGTAGGTGGGGTAGAGTAATAGGAATAAAAAAGTGGAGTACCTACAATGAAATGGGAAACTGAATAGAGAAAAAGATATAGAATGATTTAAAAGGCCAGAATCATGAGAAGGGAGAGAAAAAGTAAAGAAAGGCCCCAAATAAGAAACTTAATAAAATAAAAAATAAATAAAAAAGAAAATAGAATAGACAAGATAGAAATTGAAACCAGAAAAGTGGAGGACTAAATACAGAGAGATGGAATGTAAAAATCACAACAGAAAGCAGATGATAGAAAAATGAAGGATAGAAAAGAGATAACTTTGGTATGTAAAGTCAGTATACACAGAAAATGTGAAATAAAGGAAGAAGAAGCACAGCAAAGAAAAAACATGCTAACAGCCCCTAATTTAAAAAAAAAAAAAAAAAAGGTGTGTGGGAGGAAAGAAGGAAGAAAAACAAGAATAAAACAAACTAACAAAAAAATAAAGAAGCACACAAGGAAGCAGTCAAACAAAGCTAAGGAACATCAGTATTCCTTCTTGGGCCCTTGTGGAGCTTCTCAGTCTGCATCTGTTCATCAATCAATTACCTTGCTTGCCTCTTTCTGAATGTTTTGAGGTGGGTTATAGCAAGTAAATTAAGTTAAAAAATTTTTAAGTAAGCTTTAGTTATTTATTTATTTATTTTGGAAAAATAAGGGACCCAAATAAACTAATACAAAAATAATGTCTATGTTTTCCCTGTCCTAAATTATCTGCTGGATTTAAATATCCTGGTGGATCACTACTCTTAGTGGAACCAGAATCAAACTAGGGACCTCATATATTCAAGGCAGAAACTCCTCCACTGAGCTACCTTTCTAATTGGGTGAATTATCTCTTCAGAAAGCTATTCAGTCTCTTTCCCTCAGGCAGGTTTTACTCTTCTAGGGCAGCAGGATTCAGCAGGCTTTATGAACTGATCACCCCTCCCTTTTCCTGGTCAGGTTGAGTTCCCTTTTGAAATTCAAATAGGACCATGATGACTGAGTTAACTATACAGAAATGATCTTCAAGCCTCTTCCAGACCACCCGCTCCTCCCAGGGGTCCCTAAATAGGCTCTTGGAAACTTATTATGCACTTCCTACTGCCTGTCTCCCTTAAGGGAGTTGAAATTCTGAAAGTTCTCAGAGCAGAACTATTAAACTGGCTGACTCCATCCTCTTTCAAGCAAAGGCTCCATATCCTAGGGAAGTTAGGTAAATCAGGCTGCCTTAGCAGATTAGCCTCTCCCCTGAGCCTGGTGCCACTTCAAACTTGCTGGTGTGCTCCCCAAAGCTCAAAGTGTGTCCAGACAACCAAACCCACAAAAATGAAGGCCCTTTCCACTCCTTTCCAGAACCCTCCCACTCTCAGGGAATGCTCCCTCTTCCTGGGTGGCCAGCAGGAGTCAGGGCTCACCCTGGCCCTTTGTCCTGAGGGTGGGGCTTAGCCATCCATGATTTCCATTCACGGGGCTTAAAGCTCATGTTTTTATCTTGAGCAATCTGTCTCCCTTTCCAGCTCTCTCCAGATCTATGTCCCAAAGTCTTCTGCTCTGTGGGCACTCAGAACAGCTCAGTTGGGCAGTTTCATGTCCCCAATCAACTCTCCTTTGTGAAAGAAATGGTGAGCACCCAGTAAAACAAACACCATCTTTCCCCCAACTCACCAGGTGGTGCATTCTTAAACCTTGGATAAATGGGAACTCCTCACACTTAAACACTTTTATGATCCAAAGGACTTCATCAAGTAGGTGAAAGCATAGTCCATTCATTGAAATACAAAAAAAAAAAATTAAAAAGTACTTCATTCTTCTCTGGCAAAGCAGAGTCTGAAGCACAGGAATTGAATAACCAATGATCTAAGAAATAATCACAGTCCCTAAAGCATGAGAACAAAAGCTGATTTTCATAAATAAGTATGCTACTTTCTCTCACAGGTTAAAGGGAAGGACTGAGCAGGGTGTATGAACAATATTCTTCAACTCAGTTAATAATGATAGTGGCTGGAATCAAACAATAGGGGGAAAATGTCACTGTTTAAATGAATGATGAGTTTAAAACTTTAAACTCTTTATTATCATTATATACTTGTATATGCTTTAACAGCACATTAAGCTTATTTTGAGTTTTAACAAGAAAAAAAAATAGAGTTACTGAGTATACACTTTAAATGGATTGTACAAAGCTTGGGAATGTATAACACAGGGTATTCAGTGGTGGAAGAAGGACCATGGTTAACAATAAATGTTAGAACCTTCTCTCATGAACTATAAGAAATATGAAATACTAATACTGGGTGTTAATAAATGGATGGTTTATGGGAAAAATACACCAAATGTAAGATATGGGCTATAGTTATTTCCTAGTTTGTAACAAATGTTTCAAAACAATGCAAGCTATTGATGGTGGGGTGATATATTGGAGCCTTCTATGATAATATGCATGTTTGCTTTGTAAGTTCACAACTTTTTCTATATAATTGCTGCTTAGGTATGTGCATGTATGATATACTTCAATAAAATTTTATAAAAAATAAAAATAAAAAATGGGTAAAAGACCTAAAGAGACATTTCTCCAAAGTGGAAATATAAATGGTTAAAAAATCCATGAAAAACATATTCAATAATAGTAGTTATAAGGAAAATGCAAATAAAACTTGTTATGAGTTATCATCTCACAACTCATGGAATAGCCACTATTTTTAAAAAAGTGCTGTTGAGGATGTGGAGAAATAGGAACATTCCTACACTCTTCAAGGGAATGTAATGTGGTGCAGGCTCTGTGGAAGACAGTTTGGTGGTCCCTCAGGAAGCTAAATATAGAGCTTCCATTTGATCCAGCAGATCCTCTACTAATGTCATTAATTACTTCATCCATTTTGACATTTGGTTTTCTGTTGTTATATTATACTAGGTCTATCATTTTATCCTTTAATTTGCTCTTTCTCATAATCTTCATTTCTGCACTTTTATCCATGTCTTCCACCCTTGTTTGCTCTTTTCAGGCTGCAGTACTCCCTTTAACATCTCTTGTAATGCTGGTATTTTGGTAGCATAATCTATCAGGTTTTTAATATCTGTGGAGATTTTGAATTCCCCTTCATTTTTGAAGGATAGAGTTGCCAGATAGAGAATTCTTGGCTGGCAGTTTCTCTCTTTCAATATCTTAAATACATCATACCAATTTCTTCTCTCCTCCATTGTTTCTGAAGAGAGGTCAGTGCTTAATCTTATTGAGTTTCTCTTGTATGTGATGCTTTACTTTTCTTTTGCTGCTTTCAGAATCTTCTTTTTATTTCTGATATTTGTCATACTGAATATTAGGTGTCTCAGGGTAGGTCTATTCAGATTTATTCTTGTTGGGCTGCATTGTCCTTCTTGGATATTGATATTTATGACTTTCATATGGGTTAGAAGCTTTCAGTCCTTATTTCCTCAAATGTTCTTTCTGTACCTTTTCCATTTTCTTCTCCTTCTGGCAGAAAAATAATGAGTATATTTTTGTGTTTCAGGTCGTCATTTAATCCCCTGAGACCCTGTTCCATTTTTTCCATTCTCTTCTCTTTCTGTTCTCCTGTCTTTTCCAGTTCAGATATTCTGTCTTTGAAATCACAAATTCTGTCTTCAAGCAATTGTATTTTTAATCTCACCCATCATATCTTTCATTCCCATAGAATCTCTTACTTTACTTTTCAGTCTTTCAAATTGTTCTTTTTGCTCACCCAATTTCTTCTTAATATCCTTTATGACTTTAGTCATATTTTCTTTCAATTCTTTAAATTGATTTAGGAGAGTTGTGTGATTATCTTTGATTAATTGTATTAAATCCTGTATCTCTTCAAGATATTTGGTTTGTTCTTTTGGCTGAGTTATCTCTTCCTGTTTCTTAGTATGACTTGTAATTTTTTGCTGATGTCTAAGCATCTGAATATTTTGGTGAATTTACTCTCATGGCCAATTTCTCTCTCTTGACTATTGTTATTATTTATTCACAGTTCTTCTTTGACATTTGTTTCAAATTATACTGTATTTAAAATTTTCCATGTTAAGCTATCAAAATCATACCAGGGACTCACTAATGGGGCACAGATTTTCTTCCAAGTGTGGGGTAAAGAGAGCCAGAGAAGCAGTTTTTGTCCATACAATTCCTAAACCCACTAGCAGATGGTGCTCAATTCATGCATCTTTCTGCAGAAGTGTATCACTCTGTTTTGGTCTGTCCAGATCTGAGATTCAAAGTTGGCTCTGCTGGTGAAACTCATTGAAGAAAAGCCCACTGATTCCCCTCCATTTTTACTTGTTATAGCTGACAGAGAGAAAGATGTCTGCTCCCTACTCTGTCACCTGGAATAAGCCAGGGGTTTTACTCCCATTTAATATCTCAGTAGTGGGAGAGGGGAGCCCTTCCTAGCAGCTGGGAGGCTTTGTAACTCACACTTTGTTGTTTCAGATTCTTCATCTCTGTGTCTTTCACCCTCCTGGGAGTTGTGAAGCACTGTCCTGGTCTGCAGACACCTAAAGCAAGTTCCTGGGTTAGTTCTTGGCTCTTTCTCCATTGTTTTTGTGGAGAACTGAGCCTTGTATGCCTCCAATACCATCTTTCAACACTCCTCCTTCTTTGTTATTCTTATTGGGGATTCTTTGTAGGTGGCAAGTAAATTCTTGCTGCTTTCAAAATCCTCTCTTTATATTTCAATTTTGACAATTTCACTCTAATATATCTTGACATAGATGCCTTAGAATCTATTTTGCTTTGAGTTTTTGGAGCTCCTGGATGTATATAGTTACATATTTGATTAGATTTTGGGATTTTGTTCATTTTTTAAAAATTGATATGCTTTTTCTGCCCCTTTTGCTCCTTCCTCCCTTTTTGGAACTCAAATGATATATAAGTTAGTACATGTCTTAGTGTGCCACAGATCCCTCAGCCCTTGTTCATAGTTTTTCATTTTTTCTTTCATCTCACACTAGATAATTTCATTTATCTTCCCTTCCAAATGGCTCTTTCTTTCTACTGTGTATTCAAATGTACTGTTGAGTCCATTTTATAAGTGTTTCATTTCAATAAGTTACTTTGCAATACACAAACTTCTGTATGGTTTTTTTTCATAATGTATTTTTATTTTATCCAGAGAATGTTTCCCTCATTCCTTTAGTTCATTAATATGGATCCTTTACTCATTGAACATATTCAGGTTAATTCAAAATATTTAATAGTTCCAAATTATGCATTCCCTCTGGCATAGTCTCTAGTAAATTCATTTTTTTCCCCTCTAAGTGGTTTTTACTGCCCTGTTTCTTTGTTGGTTTTGTAGAGAACTGGACATTCTGAGTATTATGAGGCTAATACTCCTGAAATCTAATTATTCCACTTCTCTGGAATTGCTATGTTTGTATTGTTTTTTGTTGGCTGGAGACATCAATTTCTGACATTTCTAAACTCTTTTTGCTCAAAAATAGAAATGGAAAGGGAAATTATAAACAAATAAACTGCCTTTTTAAGACTCTTCAGTATCTTTTTCTGGAGAGGGTTTGGAAACATGTATGCCCTCAAAGGTGGTACTACCCAATGATCTGAGGTAGGTGACCAATACCAGTGAAAGATGATCAGACCACACCTCCCCAAAGCTTGGAGGACTATTTCTTTGTACCCCACCCTGGCACAGGAAAGCTGTACATAAGCCTGGAATAGTCTCCACTGCTGCCTATCAACTGTCTCATGGGTGATAGACATAGCACAATGGATAAAATTCACCAGTATTTACTGCAATTTACCAGCTTCTTCATCCAGTTTTTCACTGGATGCTTCACCATGTTCCACTAGACCCCAGAGTTTCAAAATATTTGATACAGATGGTTCCTTCCACTTCAATAGTCATTTTATTGGATTGACTGATCCATGGAGTTCCTTCTCCACCATCTTCCCTCAGTTGTTTCTCTATCAGTTTTTGACAGTGAGTTATGGATGCCTCCACCTATTATTTTTGATTGTCTATATCTCTCTTAATATTATTAGATTTCATAGGAGTGAAACTCCATGGTTGCAGTCATGGTTCTATTTTCAGAACCTGGTCTGAGTACTGACAGTAACACTTCCCAATGTGTGAGGTTTGGGGCAAATGTATGGATTCCCTTCCCCTCAATTTCTTCTTCAAGAAAACAAAGCTAAGTACAATGACATGTGTGCAGTCCTAGCTTGTTGTCATAACAGCTGAGAAAGATGGACGTAATTAGGTTCTATTCGGGAAACTTGAGGCTTCCCGCTGGGCTGGATTTAGGGTCCAGCAGACTGCTTGCCACATCACAGGGACAGCACAAATATTTGTTCAATGAAGACAGCAATCTAGACCCTGTTTAAGACAACTCATAAAATGTCAGGCAAGTTGGAAATGAACACAAATAGCTCTTTTTATGTCAGTTTGAATCCTTATTTCTCCATGTGTTGAACCACAATATCAGAGGTGGGGTCTGCCACCTACTTAGCTCACATCCTTGCCATGTGCCTGGACAAAAAGTTGCTGTGCACATGTGGGTTATTTGAGAAATGCAGCTCTGTTTGTGTGGTGAGGGTAAAACCTGATGGAGAGTAGAGAGTGAAGCTCAGCACAGACCAAGAAGGAACAGTGAGATATTGGCAGCTTTATTTTCCTATAATCTATTGTATACCCCATGGGCCTGTAAGAGAAACAAAATCTGGTCTATGTGTAGGACCCCTTTTGTTCCAGAGGGTGGCACCTGAGTTTCAGGGCTGTCTTGTGAAAGTCTATCCAGATGTCAGGGCTCCAGTTCAGTTGGTGTGAATCTTCAGGGGCTTGGGGACAGGCATCTTTCACTGTGACCCTTTGTCCCAACCCCACTCTTCATCTCCTTCTTTCCAGATCCCTATCACCTCTTTCAAAGCCATGTATACCCTTTCTAAGTTGGTATCATATAAGCAGATACCTGCAGAAACTTCTGAGGTGGAAACAAAGACCGACACTGGAATGGATGTAAGAAGAACCTAATCCCTCCAAGGTCCTCCCTCTGGGCACCTGCTTACTCCAAGTGGAGCAGAGTCATCCAGAAGCTGGGTTTTCCTGAGAGTTCTCATTATGTCCTGCTCCATCTCTTTCATCAGCTGATTAGCATAGAGTACTAATGCCACCAAGTGGTGTAATATTAAGGCAGCACCCGCCTCTGCTTTCCTGCACCGAAAAACCCCCTAACATCACTGCTCCCTCCCAAACTTGGGCAGTACTTTGTTTTTGGTTTAGCCTTTACCATACTCAAAGTCAAGTAAATGCAAGAATAGGATGCATTCAGGATGCTTTCTGTGGAGGAGAGATGGGGATATACAGGCATGACCTCCCAGTCTTCTGAATCTCCCCCTATCTTGTAAATGGTCCTTCCCAAGGGAATATTCCAGACTGTTTCCAGTCTGATCTGCATCATGTAGATCATCTCCTTCCTGGAACAAGGTCCCCTTTGCTGGTCTTCTCTCCACAGGCTGCGTATTGGGTGCTCCACTGTCTGTGTGCTCTGCAGGCTTTGCTTGGGCAAAGGAACCTCAAGCTTAGCTCCACTTTGATGGCTGGACCCCAGATACCTGAACCATCTGGGGAAAAGCACATTACACTATAATGAGGTTCTTCATGACCATAGGACAAATATATGCATTACTAGGTTCTCAGAATAGTTTATTGACCAATTCCTATGGATAATGAGGCTTATAGTGTATAAATGATGGCTCCAAGTTGGGGATCTTGGGATAACTTTGAAATCAGTGTTTCAGGGACCTTAATCACTGCTTATTTTCTTAAATCAACTTCATCCTCTTAAAAATTAGTCTATTCAGTCAGGAAATAAAGGTGTAACTGATGATTATATGTAATCTAAATGAATTGAAAAAAATATATATCAAATTCTTGAGTCATTGAAATTCCATTGCATTACCTATCATACGAAATATATCATTGCCATCCAGAGATTAAAGTATTCATTGATTGATACAGTCAAAGGACACTAGAATATTTTGAAAAATATAAGGTACCCAGTGTTTCTTTTTAACAAATTTAAGGACCACATTAAATTAATGACCCACTTGCTTGTTTTATAATGACACATTTTTGTCTTATTTCCTAATGTTGGTTACTCTGATAAATTTCTTTCCTTGTCTATATTATTGTCATATGTCAACATATTGGACACATTATAAGAAGACCACTGTTAGATACTCAGTTAATCAGTTATGAAAATTTTGGTTGCTCAGGAAGCAACAGGCTACAGTGAGCTCACTGCACTGTCACCCATACAGGCAGCAATGCACCTAGCTCCACATCTTTCTATTCTGATCTTCCTGAGGAGCTGAAAGCTTCATGACCCAGATCTTGGACCAACCATTTTGAGAGGCCTGGGGCTGGGGCTGCTTTGCATATGCTGACCTTTACCCCTCCTTTGTTTCCTGATACTGCATCTGATGCATCACTCAAGTGCATGTCAACATGTCTCCCAGAGCTATATGGCCACTCATCGTACTGCAGAACCTTAAAGACTGAGTGATTAAAAAATTGCCTCTTATCAAGGTCAACATCTTCAGTGCTAAGTCATGTTGACAGCATGCACTTATGAGGGGATGTGATGAGAAGGGCACTTTAATTCTGTTCTCTTCCTCCCAAACCCATGGCCTCAGATTATTCATAAGGAAAACAGCAGACAAATTCCCATGGAGGGGCCACCTACAACATCCCTGGCTGATCATCCTCAAATGGTCAAGTTTATCTAATAAGGACATTCTGAGAAAATCTCATCACCAAGCAAAACCCAAGGAGATATGACAACTAAATGCCATGTCATGTCTGGGATGGATGCTGAGACAAAAATGGGTCATTTGGGAAACCTGAGGAAATCTCTATAAACTGAGTACTTTAGTTAGCAATGATGTATCATTATTAAATATTTCATTGTGACAAATGTTCCATACTAATGCAGTATAACTACAGGGCACTATGCATATAGTATGCAAGAGCATTCCATACTACCTACCCATATTTCTGTAAGTCTACAACTACTGTAAGAAATGAATTTAATTTTTGCATGACTTATCATGCACAGGCCCTTGTCTAGGTTAGCAGAACAAGAATGATCCATCCACAGGGTCTGGTCTGAGTGACCCCATCAGCTCCCATGTAAAGCTCAGGCCAATATGCCAAGATGCTTACCCTGAGCAGTTGGGCTTGGGAGCTCCTCCACATGGCCTCAGGTCCCTAGCCTGCCCTGTCCCTTCCTCAGGTCCCAACCAAGCTCCTGCATGGAGACTGCACACACCTGGCTGGAGGTAATTGGTCCCTGAGGGCTACTCCTGCTCTTTGACCCCTCCTTGCTCCCCAGTGACTTAGGTGTGCACCCTATGCAGTTGGTCCTGATTGATTTAAATGACAGCAGCAAACAAAGGAGGAAACAAGTGGTAGGAATCAGGGCTTTTAAACCCAGGCTTCTATATCCCCTTTAATAAGGGTAAGAATATTGTTTATCTTTCATGACAATGTGAACATCTTCAATTTAGATAAAAAGCAGTTTGAGGCCCATCCTTTATAACCCTTGACTTTTGGGTTATCTTTCCTAACTTTACTTTCAATGTTTCTGAAAATATGGCTTTGGTTTGTTTCTGGCTAGTTTTACTGTGGAAAACATGTTCCTGAAATTGCTTTGCTCCTGTCTTTACTCTTTCAGTTTGAAATGCTGAAGTGCCCCAAGACTCTCTCTCCAAGCTCCTTGGCCTGCTGACCCCGTCATCATCTGTGCAGTTGATTGGTAAGAGGGGAAAACAGTACCTGTGTTTTTGATGCAAGAGTAGGTGAAGTACTTTAACATAAGCCACTCTGGCTTCACAAAGTGGTGATGACTGACTCAACTCCCTCTTAAACTGGGTAAAGAGGTATTGAATGTATGGGTGCACAGACAGATTGCACTCTGAATGATAACAGTGGACTCAGGAGAGAAAGGCCAAAGGACATGATTTTCAGCTGTGCATAGTTCCATGCATTGTGGAGAAGGGTGGGGGGAGCTGGTCACTGCTTTGCTCCCGTGAAGACCCTTGGATGTGAGAACCCTGGGATTGAGGAATCCCCACTCCATCTCGCTGGACCATTAGCACTCCAGTTCTACAGAGACACAGTTTGGGTTCAGGTCAGCAGGCTGTGCACTTATTGGCCTTTGTATGGGTGAGGGCAGAGATTGAGGAACATGAACAGACAGGCTTCAATCAGCACGGTCACATATCCCCCAACAAGCCTGTTCCTGAACTGAAATCCACCATGGTGTGGATGTCCATGGCCAGGTATAAATTTCTACAAATCCTCAGCATCTTTGTCATGAGATACTGGAGAGGGACTAGCCCCCTGGTTAGGAAAGCTCCTTGTTCTCAGGGAGTCATTACCTACAGGGAAACTCAAGGGCAAGTTCTTCAACCCTCCCTCTTTCCTGGGATGCCTGGACTGAGGTGTGCCAAACACAGAGGAGGTGAATGAAATGTTCACCTTGGGGTTAATGGGACAGCAGTTTCTTGGACCCAGTGTGGGGAGCTCAAGGAAGACAGAATCTATCTGTGATGCATCCCAACCTGCCCCAGCTTCCTGGTTTAGGGCTGGGATGCTGGAGAGGTTTGTGATGTTGAGGGGTCTCAGAGGCCTGGGAACTGGGTGAATGTATTGACAGGAGGTCCCAGGAAACACTGAATTTAGATTCTTCATTTCTTTGCTTCATCCCCATCCCCTGGCACAGCCTGGCACTTATTTAAGGAAGAAAATTATCACTTAGCTCAAGAGAACCTGGATGGGGTTAGAATCAGGAGATGGTCTCCTGCTGGCAAAAGGTTCCAGCTGCTCAAAGAGCAGCCCTGGATGCCTATAACCCTAAGCCCACACAGTCTGAAAATAGTCCTGAAGTGGACAAAGCAGGGTTAGGTTTTTCAGGTTTTGACTGAAGGGCCTGCTGTCAGGTTAATCACAGCTGTGCTCTGACAGTTCCCCCTTCACCTGCTATGAAGTCTGCAAGACTGAAATTGTTCTGGTGCATCAGACTACTTCCCATGCTGCACCATGAGCTGCTGATCCCCTTAGAATATGCAAATCCCCTAAGGTAGCCCAAATTTCTGCCCATATTGCCCTCTCTGCAGGTGAGAATTCCATCCTGTGTTTGAGGCAGTCTTCTCTATGAAGCCTCACCTTGTCCTCAGCTGAATTGATTTTTCCACTTTGGGAGTTCTGAAGCCTGGAGCATGTTGGTCACTCTGGCTGGGTGTGTGCCTTTTATGTCACACTCACAGATGAGCACAACACCCTGTGCTTCATGATCAATCTCCCAGGAGCTTTCACATGCCTGGATAATATAGGAAATGTTCACAATTTAAGTGAAAACAGTCTGTATTTTTTGCCATAATTTATGACAGTGCAGGCACAGCCACATACAAGAAGGAGAATCTGTCATGGGGAGGGTGTCTGTGTGGCTGAGATGGGTACAGGAAGGGCTCCAGAAGGGAGGGTTAATCTTCTGATTGTCTCACTTAGTGCAGGGACATACATTAAAATCCTAGTCATGTTTGCTTCCTAGGCCAATGGCACCACCACAAACATATTCTTAGCTGAACTGGCATGCAGAGAGGATTCATTTCCCACCTGGGCCTTGTGCTTCCCTCTGCGAGGCACTGTTTGCTTCTGAGGACACCTTGGAGAGGTTGACCCACCCAATGGCAACAAACAACCACACAGTTGTGGTGGAATTTTTCCTGCAGGGTTTCTCAGAAAACCTCCAGTTCCAGGGTATTTTCTTGGTTCTCTTCCTCCTCCTTTACCTGATGGCTCTTACTGGGAACTGCCTCATCCTCATGGCCATCTGCCTGAATCCAGCCCTCCACACACAAATGTACTTCTTTCTCAGCAACCTGGCCATTGTAGACATCATTGGTACATCCACTGTTCTCCCCAAGTTGCTGGAGAACCTGGTGGGCAAAGGTTGCATCATATCTTATGAGGGTTGCATGACCCAGCTCTTCTTCATATCATGGGTACTTGGGACTGAGCTGCTGCTGATCACAGTCATGGCCTATGACCGTTATGTGGCCATCTGCCAGCCCCTGCAGTACCACACACTGATGAGCAAACACATTTGTGCCCTGCTGGCAAGCAGCGTGTGGTTGTTTGGTGGAATCAACAGTTCTGTGCACACTGGCCTGATGGCACAGCTAACTTTCTGTGGCTCAAATCAGATCCATAACTTCCTGTGTGAAATCCCCACACTGCTGATGCTCGCTTGTGGCCCTACATACCTGAACAACATCATGGTTGTCATCGGAGATGTTTACTTTGGGGTGGTCAATTTTCTCCTCACCATGGCTTCCTATGCTTTCATCATTGCCAGTATCCTGCGTATCCGTTCAGTTGAGGGTAAGCGCCGGGCTTTCTCCACTTGTTCTTCTCATCTTTTGGTGGCCTGCATGTACTACTCTACTATCATCTACACATATATCCTCCCTGGTTTTGGGTCCTCTGTGAAAAATGGCAAAGTGGTTGCCATCCTGTACACAGCTGTCAGCCCCACTGTGAACCCCCTTATCTACACTTTGCGAAACAAGGATGTAAAAGCAGCCCTCAGGAAGGTGTTTCCACATTTGGTAAGTGAAAAGAAAAGGCCAATGTGAACTTTGCTCAGTGTTCATTTCAAAAAAATGACTTTGAAAATCTGATGCAAGAGGCAGGGGAAAGAATGTAGTTCATGTGATAGATTCATAAACAATGTGTTCCCCTAATGGGAACTGGCCAGCCTTTTACATGGGAACTTTAACTAAATTATCCAAGTAGCTAACTGTGAGTGTTCTCAGGGCTTCAGGGACCTGGATGTGATGGAGAAAGGCAAGGAAACCTGAGTGGCCAGGAGGAAAAGCAGAAGTCTCATCAAGATATGCCTGAAAAGCCCTCCTTCCAATGTCAGCCGACATTTGCACACACCTTTATGTACCAGGGAACAAGGTTCTATCCTCGATATGTGGATATGGCTGTCCACTTTCTCTCTCAGGGTGGAAATCTCAGGTTCTTGAGTGAGGCCTATTAAGTCCACTGCTTACTACATTCTGACATGGGGTTTCTCCATATCCTGCTCTCAATAACCTCACCAGGACCCTGGGTCTCTGACCCACCTCCCTTGGTGTGATATTGGTGAAGAGACAAGAAGCCCTGCCCCTCATTATGTTTGTGAGGTTTTGAGGTTTTGATACTGTGAAGTAGACAAGAGAGGGCATCATGCTGTCTTCTATTTTAGTGACATGCACAAAAGAGGTGATTTTTTTTTATTATTCATTCCTTCCTTTTATGAATTTGCACCATCATTCTTTAACTGAGAATATTTTGCTGGAAGGAGTTGTTTTTGATCCTTAGTTTGGACCAAAGCTTTTCAACATTTTTTTTTTAAAGAAATCAATTTTATTTACATATTAATAAAACATACAATTCATACAAAGTGTAAAATCAATGGTATTTGCTATAATCACATAGCTATACAGCATTTTCATTATTTCAATAATAATAATAATAAGCAAAAACAGGCAAACAAACAAGAAAAGCCCTCACCTCTCAATCTCTGTCTCCCCTGCTGTACATAGCTTCTATTTCTGGTTATTCTTGCACACTTACTTATTTGGTTATTAAGTAGTTTTATTGACATATATTCACATATCATATGATCTATCCAAATTTCAACATTATTTTTTATGGATGCAATTCCTTCTCAATGTCATTAGTAATAGTATTATTATAATTATTATTATTAGCCTTATCAGCTTCTGGCCTCTTAATGTTTCTATTCTTCACCCTTCAGCCTCAATTCTCTTCTATTATATTGATATTTATATTCCTGCCAACATGTGCCTTTATAATTCTTGCCAGTGACACCTAAATTTAAACCACAGTCTATACTCATCTCCAGATCCCAGATCAATTGTTATAACTGCCTAGTTACCATAGCCCTTGAAAGTTTTCCAAGAATGCATTCAACAGGCTAAATGTACAATCTTCAGTTCCATCAACACATCTGGTTTTAAGAATCAATTACAATTACTGAAAAAATTTTGACCCAGTTTTCTAGCTTCTCTAGCCATAGCATCCTCAAATTATATTGAGTTAATCTGAACACCTCTCACATCTGATGTTTCTCCCATCTCTAACACTCACCCCAAGATGCCTGGTGGACTCAACAAATTTCACATTGTTTTTCTACATATTTTTTTTTTTATTTTTCTTTATTTCTGATGGAGTTTTAGATTACATATGAATTGAAATATAAAGTACTTGTGACTTCTTTCCCATAGCAAAATATCTTTTGTTTCATCCATGTTGTTGATATTTGTATTCCTGCCACCATCTGAATTTATCATTAACTCTTGCCAGTGAAAACTAATTACAGCTTTTATCATTAATTTGTTCCTTTTATTTTTATTATTATGTCATTGTATGAATACAGTACATTTTATTTATCCATTCATCTTTTAATGGCTATGTGTGTTATCTCTAATTTTAGCTATTAGGAACATAATGTGAATAAAACCATCTCCAAAATGACCACCAGAGGAGGGATGTCAATGGTCCACCTAAGTCAGAAGTGTATGTTTAAGTGAATCTCCATGTCCTACCAGAACATAGATTCAGTCACCTGCAGTGCCTTCAGGCTTCCAGGTGACTGGACACAGAGGGTGCTGCACTCACTTAGGCCCTTTGACAAAAGCTGCTGTGGGGTCAGGTTCTGTGTCTAAAACTTGATGGAAAGCTGAATGCAAAGTTTTAGATAGACCCAGGAAAGGTGAGTGAGTAATGGGCAACTTCATTTTTCTATAATTCATTGTAGACCCCATTTGCCTTGTGGCAATAACGTAATCTGGCCCATTTGGAGATCCTTTTTAGCAGGATCTGGGATGAGGCACTGACAGGTGTAGGTCTATCTGGTCCTAGGGCTCTGACCCAGTTGGTTTGTATCCTGATGTCAATGGGGTGAGCCAGGCAGATCTCACTGTGACCCTCCTTCCCAATTCCCCCAGTTCCTCCTCCCTGGGGATGGAAGCATGAGGGGAGATCTCTGCAATTGCTTTTGAGGCAGAGACAAAGATCTGAAACCAGAACCAAGGCAGAAAGTGTCTTTCTCTTCCAAGGCCCTCCTTCCAGTCATCTGACTACTATAAGGGGAAAAGAGGGAAATCCAAATGTTCTACTTTACCACAAGATCCTCCTGCCTTCTGCTCCATATCCCTCTCCAGATGGTTACCTTGGAAGTTGGATATTCATGCCCCTACTGGGTTTAACCTTCATGGGAGATCCTGCCAAATTTTCTTGTCTGTACCCTCAACCACTTGACCTCACAGTGTATCTTCACTGCTTTCTCACAGACATGGCCTGCTCTTTACACTTTGCTCAGCCTCTTCAATTGTGAAAGGCATTCAAATGCATGAATCAGCCTTGGGCAATGTGCTTTCTGCAGGGGAAATAAGGGGAGATACAGGTGAGACTTTCTAGTCTTCTATCCCTCTCTCTTCCTTTTAAATGGTCCTTCCCAAGAGGACATTCCTGCCTGTTCCTGTAATCATGTATCTCACTCCCCTCCTGGACTAAGATACACATTGCTGATCTTCTCTCTGCAGGCTGAGCACAGGATCCCCCACAGTCTACTGGCAGTGCTTGAGTAAGGCAACCTTGATCTAAGCCTTGCTCTGTGTGCTGGACATGCTCATTGCAAACTTAAAATTCTCTGGGGAAAAGAGACCATTGCACTGTCATGAGGAATTTCCCAGACACAGGACATATGTATGTGTGTACTAGGTGCCCAGAAAAATTTTATTAACAAATTCCTATGGGTAAAGAAGTGTATAGGTTATAAATGATGGTTATGTGTTTGGGACCTTGGAAAAACACTGAAATCAGAGTGGAAGGTACATTGATCAATGAATATTTTCAGGCTCAGGCCAATAGGGCAAGAGATTTTCTCCAAGCAGTCATGCCTAGACGACCCAACCCCTGGCCTCAGGGCCCTGGCTTTCCCTTGACCACTCCTCACGTCTTGACCCAGCCCTGGCCTGAAGACTGAACCCACAGGACCCTTGTTTACTTCTGGAAAGCAGTATTTGCTACCTGAGGTCCACTCTTGTCCTTTGGTCCCTCTTGCTTATGAGAGACTTTGGTTTCCAACATGAGCAGATGGTCTTGATTTGATTTAAAAGAACAGGAAAAATTGGAGGCACCAAACCCACAGTACAGGACTTTCAATACTAAGGTTATAATTTCTCTTTTTACAAGGTAAGGATAATTTTTATCTTTCATGAAAATGTCAATGTCTTCGATTAAGATAGTAAGGAATTGGAGACATATTTTTGTGTAACATGGAAAATTTTAATCATGAGCAAACATTTGTTTATCTCTTGTTTTTTGGACAATTTCTGAATTTTCCTATCAATGTTTCTGAAAATATAAATTTAGTGTAAGATCTGACATAATATATTGTGGATAAAATGCCCTACACTCTCTTTGTTCATGTCTTTTACAAATTTCATTTTGAAGTGCCGAAGTGCCCTGAGATTCCCTGAGTTCCTTCACTCTGCTTTGTCTGCTTCCTTCTTTCACAGCTGTTGGTAAGAGGGGAAAACAATGTTTGTGGTTTTGCTCTCTATAATTCATCAAGGTCTCTAAAATAAATAGTTCAGGTTGCAGGAGCTGGCTGACTCAGTTCAATGTGAATCTGGGGTGGGAGGCACCAGGGTGAATGTGTGAATGTGCAAGGAGAGGGCACCCTGGAAGTTAGCAGTGGACTGCAACTTGCAGTGACCAGAAGGCTTGGTCATCTGTACCTACATGGAAATGGTCCTTTGTGATATGGAGAAGGGTGTGTGGGGAGTGACTGTTGCATGGCCTGGATGGTGACCCTTGGATGTGAGCATCAGGGGATTGGGGAACCTCTACTCCATCTTGCTGTATCATTAGCACTCCAGTTATGCAGGGCCACATCTTGGGCTTAAGGCAGCAGCCCATGTATTCATAGACCTTTGTAAGGACCAGGGACAAAGAGGGTGAGGGGAGTGGACTGGGCACAGTTAGCACTGTCACAGAACCCATAACATGCCTGAGCCTGCACTCCGTCCACCACCTGTTCACAGCCAAATACATATATCTGCAAATCTTCAGCATCTTTGTTCATGGAACGCTGGGGGGAGACCAGATATGCACACATTGATTGCTCCTTGTACTCAGGGAGTCCTTACCCTCCAGGAAGCTCCAGGCTTGGTTCCCATGCCCTCCTCCTTTTCCAAGAAGCCTGGGCCTGGGGAGTGTAAGGCATCAGGGGAGGGGAGGGAAATGTTCCCTTTTGTGTAGATGGATTGGCTGCTCTATAGGCCTGGGGTGTCTAGCTCAAGGAAGACAGTATCAGCTTGCTTCTCCTTAAATACTTCATTGTGATATTCATTAATTAGTGTAAAACAGTTGTTAACAGTTTCCTTTCACTTTGACATAAAATTCTCAATGAAATATATCAATAAATTTGGACATTTTCTGAGTTTTGTCAGGTGCATAGAGCTGCATAACCCAAACCCCTATCAAGAACATAACTATTACCTCAGAAGGTCCCCTTCTGCCAGTCTCAAGTCAGTTCATATTCCATACTGAAGCTATCTTGTGAATTTTTCACCATTGTTCAGAATGCATGATCTAAAACCTCATATAAATAGGATTATAGATTACATGGAGCCTCTATCTTAGTATGCAATTTTTGAGGTTCATTTATGTTGTTGCATGTATAATTAGTTTGTGCATTTTTATTAGTGTTTATTTTATGACTATACCACATTTTCCTTATACATTCACCTGTTGAGGGACACTTGTTTTTTTCTAACTTTTGGATATTATGAATACAGCTGTTATGAAAATCTAACATAACATCTGTCCTTCTGCAGATGTGTTTTTGTTTATCTTGGTTAATTGAATAGGAATGCAAGCACTCCATCTTAGGGAATGTTTGTTTGGCTTAGTAAGAAACTGTCATTGTTTTTTTTCAAGTGGTTGTACCAGTTTTGCAATTCTACCAGGAATAAATGAGAGTTCTGGTTGATCCTCATTCTAATGAACAAATGATGTTATACAGAGAAAAGTTAAAAAATTTTTAAATCTAATCACACTTTTCCCCTGCTTATCATATTTAAATAACTTCTTATTGCTCATGGATGAAGTTAGACATTTCACATGATCTGTCCTGTACTTTTTTTTTTCTAGAATAAGACTACAGTGCTATAAAATTCTCCTTAAATAATTATTTTTTGAATTGTTTCTTATTTTTAAAGAAGTTTTAGATTACATAAATGTTACATAAAAATATAGGGGATTCCCATATACCTTATTCTCCCCCTCCCACACTTTCCCACATTAACATCTTTCATCAGTTTGATATATTTGTTGCAACTGATAAACAAATATTGAAGCATTGCAACAAAAATGGACTATAGTTTACATTATAGTTTTCACTTTGGTCCACAAAATTTTATAGGTTTTGACTAAATGCATAATGGCCTGTATCTGTCACTGTAATGTCATGCAGGACAATTCCAATGGCCCAGAAATGCACCCATGTTACACATATTCTTCCCTCTCCCTCCCTTCAGAACCTCTGGTGGCCACTGACTTTATATCAATGATACACATTCTTCCATTGCTAGCAAAATAAGTGTATAATAGAATAATAATAGAATAATAACTTCTACTTTAGTCCATTGTTCATTTCCCAGTCTTGAGTATTTTGAGATGGTTGTGCCCACTCTGTTTCTGACTGAGAGGAGGCTTAGATCCCATGGGGCAGATGGATGGAATTTTCCAACTTGCAGTTGTAGATACATTCTCTTTATTTTATGGGCAATGTCCATCATCATCCTTTTGTTATTTACCCTGGATGAGTCCAATGAACTAGAGAGTAGTTATTGTAACTCTGCTGAGAATCAGGACTCAACTGGCATATGAACAGACTCAAGATTTAATTCTCTGAGATATACAATTAACAAGTATAGTGCTAATTTTAGATTCAAATAAAAGGGGCAGAAGAGCCATAAGTAGGGAAATTATAAATGAGTCTAACTCTTATACATTGGGGAGCATATATCCCAAATTAAGGTCCACTGTCAGGGTGCCAAACACCTGAGATTGTCTTCCCTGCTTATAATGTCTAGCTGTCTCTAGAGCCCTCAGGAACCCTGATGTTTTAGGCATGGTTTACTGTGGCAGTCAATAAGGATCTGCTGAGACATGCATAAGTCTAGATCTGGAATGACTTCCTGACTCACTTTGAAATCTCTCAACCATGAAAACTCATTTGTATTTAAATACTTCCTTAACATCATCACACACAATCCAATATGTTATGTTTTCATTTTCAATAAATTCACAATATGGTCTAATTTCCCTTTTGATTTCTTATTTGAACCATGTGCTATTTAGAAGTGTGACATTTAGTTTCCAATATTTTAGATATTTCCCAGAATTCTCTATTTTGTTGATTTCATTAAATTCTTTAATTGTCACAGAGCATATTTGATATTACTCAAAACTTTTACATTTGTAAAACAAGTTTGATTGTCTAGTTTATGGTCTTTCCTAGGAAATGTTTTTGAATGGGGTAGAAGCCATGAACTTCAGAATTAGGAAAAAGGTTGGAGAGCTGCACATTCCTGCCCAGAGTTCTCTCTTTTTCCCAAAATCATTCTGTAAAATATAGATTCTAAAATTATGTCTCTTCATACTCTTTACAAGGTTTTCAAGGTCTTCTATAATCCAGCTCCACATATTCTAAACTGGTTTTCCCCCTTTTCCTCACCCCTGTCTCAGTCCCAATCCCAGTATCAAGTTCTCTGTCAGAATGTTGGCTGTTGCCCCTCCCATGCTCTTTGTTACTTCATCTGGGTTGAACGTTTACATCACACAGGTCTAGGTAAAATGCCACCTCAGAGAATACTTTTTGCCACTTTATCTAAAAATCCACATACTCACACAACATTATTCTCTGTTTCCTTTAATGCATTAATCACTATGTGCATGTATCTTGTGTACTACTTACTCATTTTTATTTCACTAGTTTATAAGCTCCTTGAGGACATGGGGGTTTGTTTATTTGGTTCACTGCTATATTCCTAGCATTTGGGACAAGACCTGGCATGTAGTAGGCACCTAATAAGTACAAGGTCAGTGAATGAATATCTCCTCATAGCAGAGTGTGAGCTCTATGTGTGTGAGGCTCTTGTCTGCCAAAAAAAAATTGAGCATGTAGCTGAGTACCTGGTACATAGTAGGTGCTTAATAAAAATTTGTGGAATGAATTTCATTCCCAGGAGAACTTTGATGCTGAATGACAGATTGTATATGTGAACTTTGTGGAGGTTTTTAAGTAGTGCCACTCATCTATACATTGTTTTATGACCACAGAAGCCAGCTTTTTCCAATGGCTAGGAAGTCAAAGAAGCAAAATGGCAGATGTGATCAAAATCTTAACTTCACTACCAAGTATTCCCCAACCCAGCTCTACAGAAGGAGGGATGTCACCAAGAGGCAGAAGTAGAAAGGAGGAATGAGATAATGGTTTGGAAAGATTAGAGATATTCAAGGAGACTTCTCAAAAAGGACTGAAAATGCACTTGCATCCCTTTAAAGGGAATTCCCAGTAAAGCTGGAAGTGTGAGGTTCAAATAGGAATTGAGTGAAAGTACCTTGGAATGCTAGTGCAGCACCCCCTGCAGTGGGAAAGGGTCGTACAGAAGGACCCCTCCCAAAGGACCTCATGCCAGGAGAATTTCACTTATGGGCATGGAAATGTGAATTACATATAATTTTCACATGAAATATTATTTTTTTATTTTTCAGTCATTTAAAAATGTAAAACTATTGTTAGCTCTAGAGACTTACAAAAACAAGCACAGATCAGGATTGGCCAATGGCTATGGTTATCCTAAAATTGCCTGGGCAGCCTGAGGTTTATTGTTGCCTTGATTTATGGAGAAAGCATGTATGAAAGCAAAATGCTGAGCCAGTGCCAGCAATAGGCTATGAATATGTAGCTCTAAATTCCTGTTAGAAACAGGAAAGTTGTGAAGTCCAACAGAATTCTTGTGCTGATGTCCAGCTAATGAGGATTAATTGCTGTGTGTCTCCATCTTAGCATGATGGATTTTTTACCTTGGGAGACTATGGGATTCAGTTTACCAGTTAATTCATTTACCCAGTAGAATGAGAACTTCACTGTCTGAACTGCCAATCCAGTGCTTGGACATGGATTGCCTACAGCATTAGCCCTGTTTTAGCCAAGAATCAACCACAGGTGCCAAGAATGTCATCAGTTATTACTTAGAGATTATATCAATCCCTGAGACCTGGTTACTTTCTCTTGTTCTGTCTAATTAGAGCACATAGATTCTGTGATAAATGATCCCTGCAGCCCAAAGTTAATTGTTAGCTCACATTTCTGGGGTGATTTCAGGTGATATCGATAGTCTCTAATCATTGCCACAAATCTCCTACAGTGATTGTTCTTATATTTGCTTCTCATTGGGTATAGACTACCAAATCAGTAGCTCTTTTTATGTATATGGTAGTCGGACAGATTGTAAAATAAATATGTTGTAGTCAATCAGCATTGGGTCACTCCCATGTTGGAGAAGTGTTTCAAATGGGCCTAAGGGGGGCAGAATAAACCCTGTGGATTAACATTTGAGATATCAATACATACATTTAAAATTTTATGTTTTGATAGATACAATAATGCCTATATATATGTTTGTATTTGTAAAGGTTTCTATACTATCTCTTTAAAACCCTTTATCAATGTACAAACCTGCACTCAGATCTTGGTTTGCAAAGAAAATTATGCAATAAAGGGAGTAGTGTCCTTTGAAGTGTGGCTGGTTACAGCCTGGGGCAGAAAAAAGACAAGATGAGCCTGGATCATCCCTTGAGGTGATATAACAAGGAAATGGTGGTGTTCTCTCTTATTTTGGGTCACAACAAAGTACTGATATTATCTTACTGCCAGGCCATGAAGCTGGACTCTGGGAGTGCCCTTGTTGACCTGGGCTTACAACACACAGCTAAGCCTTCTTTCTTTAAACTAGTGTTTTCTTAGTCATATCTGAAGCTTGAGCATCATCGTCAAACCTGTGGGCACTATAGCCTGCTTTCCATGTTTGATTTTCTTGTTCCTGGACTTGCAATAATGATGTTCCTTGAAAAAACATGAGGGTGTAGTTTGATTACTGATCACTGCTTTCCATCATGCCTTTGATCACTGTAGGCTGGCAGAGAGTACCACCATTATTTAAACCTCAAAGGCAGAAGAACAGAGGAGTCTTAAAAAGACAATAATATTTTATTCATCCATTTCCCATTGTATGAGAACATAATGGTTTTGAAAAGTTACAAACTGGTTCAGGCATCAACAAGAGAAAAACCAGCAACTCCACTAAAGTGGAAGAACTAGTTTTCCAGATTTGCAACAAGTTAATACACAGAATGCCTAGTTCTCAAAAAATGTTAAAACACAGGAAGAATCAGAATAGTATTGCCCATAATAAGGAAAAAATGAATTTGACAAAAATAACCCTAAGGAATCTCATAAATTGAAACTATTAAAACAAACAAACAAAAAAAAGACCTAAACTAATGGTTTAAAATATGTTCAATTATCTAAGGTATCCAGGATCAATGAACTAAGGAAAGTAGGAAAATATTTTCTGAACAAAATATAGGCAGATAAATTATAAAAAGGGATGAAAAAGAAATTATGGAACTGAAAAATGCAATAAATGAAAAGAAAAACACACTAGAATAACTCAAGAGCAGATTTGAACAGACAAAATAAAAGATCAGAAGACTTGCATACAAGACAACTTAATTTATCCAGAGTGAGAAGCAGAAGAAAAAAAAGAATAAACAAAATTAATGAAGCCTCAGGAAACTGTGGAATACTGTCATGTGTACAATGGTATGCACAAGTGGAGTCACGAAGGACAAGAGAGAGAAAGAAAAAAAATTATATATATATAGCTGGAAACTTCCAAAATCTGAGAAAATACATAAACATACACATCCAAAGAGCTCAGAAAACGTCTAGCCAAATAAACTCACAGAGGTGCAGACCAAGACAAGTATGAATGAACTGAAAACCCATAGAAAAAGAATTGTGAAAGCAACAAGGTGCAACTTGTCATATACAAGATTCCCAACAAGATTAACAGCTGAAATCTCAGCAGTAACTATGAAGTCATAAAAACAATAAGATAAAACAACCAGCAAGATGGTGGCAGAGTAAGGAATTCCAAGAGTAAGCTCATGCAACAGGGCAGTTAATAATGACCCAGAGCTTTCTAAAGCACCTGTTTGGGTGTTCCAGGAGACCATAAGGGCATCCTACAACATGCCCTTGAGAATATCGAAGGAGAAGACTGCCCATCTGCAGAGGAGATTCATGAGTAGAGCACTCCACACCAGAGAGTCCAGTGCCCATACTCCACTGTTGGTGCAAGTCACCTTGGGAGATATTAAGTGGTTGGAATTGGAAGCTCTAGTGCCCAAAAATGGTGGAGGAAGACTTGGTTGGGCACCAACTTCAGCTACTGTTTAGTAAATTCAGCTGGCTGAAGTATAATTCTAAGAACAGGTAAGTTTGAAACTGTACTAGTTGGAAAGAGGACAGGAGCTGCCATTTTGATGCTGCCCCTGTCATGAGGGGTAGACAAGCTGATTGAAAATCACAATGAATGTAGGGACTGGCTTCTTTCCACCCAGATCAGACTGCCACCCTATCCTAGGCTCCAGGCCCACCTCTGGCAGGGAGGAAGTTGGCAGGATCTCAACCAGCCTCTTGGGTAACTGCAGGTAAATTTGGTCAGCATAGAGTGAATAGTCAGACCCCTGAGGATCTAACCCTTCACTCCAATAAGACAGGAGAGGAGCTGTGTTTCCTCAGCCTTTTCAGGAACTATACGCACTTTCAGCTCACACAAACTGGATTATTGAGCACTTTCAATTCCATCTCCATCCCTCCAACCCCATAGGATAGTAGGGGTCTAGATTTTCTTCAGCTTCTCCGGGAAACTGCAGGCACTTTCAGCCCACAGAGACTGGATAGCTCTGGGTGATTACTAACTGCCCTGTTAGATGAGCTGACTCTTGGAATTCCTTATTCTGCCACCATCTTGCTGGTTGTTTTATCTCATTGTTTTTAAGAGACTGGACACTCAGGCACTGAAACTCCATCCCTGCACCCCCAATAGGATAAGAGGAGAGTTGTGTTTTCTCAGCCTCTCTGGGTAACAGGAAGGTGCTTTCAGGCCATGCAATCTGATTAGTCAGACAACTATAGCTCCATCCCTGCCCTCAAGTAAAGTAGAAGGGGAGCTCTGTTTCCTTAACCTTTCTGGGCAATGGCAGGCACTTCTTCTCTGCACAGCTTGGACTGATGGATATTTGTGGATCCACCTCCCTCAGTAGGATATGAGGGTCCTGGTATTTCCTCAGCCTCTCCAGGCAATGGCACAAACTCTCAGCCTACAGGGACTGAACTGTTGAGCATTGGTCATTCCATTTACACCCCATAAAGGACAGAAGGGTCAGTAATCCCTCAGCTTCTCAGGGCAACTGCAGGCACATTTGGCCCACATGAATTAGATTATTGGGCAGTCCAGAGATCCATCCACAGCCCTGGCAGGAAAGAGGCTGTGCTTTGTCAGTCTATGTAGAAAACTGTGGTTATCTTGCAATCACATGGCATATATAGCTATATATGTAGCTCCATTCCCATCCCAGGCAGTGTAGAAAGGGGAATGAACCTTCATCAGTCTCTCCAGGCAATGACAGATGGTCTTGGCCTGCATGACTTGAATTATTATGCATGGCTGTGGCTCTGTCCCTACCCCTGGCAAAGGAAAAGCATGGGAGAAGCTTCTTCTGTTCCTGGGGCAATAAGGCAGCTTCAGCTTCCAAAACTTATAGAACCAACCACATCCTAGGCTTCTGCTACACAACTGTCAAAGGAGAAAGGGTAAGGAAGCCCTCAACTAAAGATAGAAACTACACCCAGAATAGTACATAGTAAGCCAGATGTCAGGACTCCAATGGAATATTATGATCCATGACAGGAGACAGGAAGATATGGCACCATTAAAGGAACAAGATAAGCCTCTAGGTGATGTAAAGGAGTTGAGGCAACTGGTCAAGGATGGTAAAGCAAATCTCCTTAATAAATTCAGTGAGATGGCTGAAGAAATTGAGGATATTGGGAGAACATTAGGTGAGCACAGGGACAAATTTTAAAGAATACATAGAAAAATAACTGATCTTTTGGGAATGAAAGGTGCAATAAGTGAAATTAAAATACACTGGAATCATGTAACATCATGTTTGAAGAGACAGAGGAAGGGATTGGCGAGATTGAATACACGGCTTCTGAAGGTGAACATACAGGAGAATGGATAAAGAAAGGAGTGGAAATAATTGAGCAGGGTCTCAAGGAGTTGAACAATAGCAGAAGACATGCAAACATATGTGTCATGGTTGTCCCAAAGGGAAAAGAGAAGGGAAGGGGCGAAGGGAATATGTAAGGAAATGATGGTGGAGAATTTCCCAACCCTATTGAAGGGCATAGATATACAGATCTAGGAGGTGTGATGTACTCCCATTTGAATAGATCCAAGTGGACTGACTCTGAAATGCACGCTGATTGTGGTGCCAAATGCTGAGGATGGGAAGTGAATTCTGAGAGCAGAAAGAGAAAAGCAATGCATAACATATAAGGGATATCCAATAAGATTAAGTGCTGGTTTCTCATCACAAACTATGGAGGCAAGAAGGCAGCGGTATGATATATTTAAGAGACTGCAAGAGAAAAACTTCCAGGAAAGAATCTTCTATCTGTCAAGACTGTCTTTCAAAAATATGGGAGAGTTTAGTATAGTCACAGATAAATAGAAACTGAGAGAGTTTATAACAAAGAGACCAACTTTGCAGGAAATATTAAAGGGAGTGCTACATTCTGATAAGAAAAGACAGGAGACAGAGGTTTGGAGAGAGACTAGAAATGAAGATTATTTTGGTAAACGTAACTAAAGGTGTCAAAAGTGTGGTGAAAATAAAATATGGCAGATAAAACCCAAAGTAGTAGCATTGAATGTTAATGGTTAAAATCCCCAATAAAAGACACAGACTAGTGGAATGGATAAGAAAAGATGAACCATTTATATGCTGTCTACAAGAGACTCACCTTAAACCCCAGGATAACAATAGATTGAAAGTGAAAATCTGAAAATAAGTATTCCATGCATGCAATATCAAAAAAAAAAAAAAAGCCAGAGTAGTTATATCAGATTACAGAGACTGTAAGAGACACTGGTAATGCACAATCTGAGAAGGAGTTCACGAAAAACTTCCATTTACAATAGCGACTAAAAGAATCAAATATTTAGCAATAAACTTTGTTGTCGGGCAGGATGGGGGGGGCGCCGAGTGGTAATTGGCGTCCCGGGGGCCTTGACGGCGAGGTGGGTATATGGTGGGAAGAACCACAGCGGAGATGAGGTAAGCATGCAGGTTCTTTATTGAGGAAGTGCACAGCCTTTTATAAGTAGGGTGAGGGGTGGAGTAGGGGGTAGGGCATGAAAAAAGGAGGAATTACGTGTTAGGCTAGGATTGGGCACAGTTGGTACTAGGGAGGGTTTGTTATCTGTGGAAGGCGGGAAGGTTTCGCGGGCACGGGAACAGGGTGAGCTACTTCCTCAAAGAAGGCTAAATATAGTATCAGGCTTGTTCTTTGTTGTTAGTCGGCCATTTTAGCTTCACCTTTTTCTGACTGCCTCCAACATCTCCTCCCTTTTTGTTTTATTAGAACCTTATTTATTGTATAGCTAGCTGAGGGAAGTAGAGGCCTCATCGTAGGAGGGATTTCGTATATGCAAATGTGTTATTTGCGAGGGAGGGTCTGTGCCTGTCTTAGGTCGGGGCTGAACCCGATCAGTCTTACCCATCATTGGGAAACATGGCAGCAGAAGGCCATGTCCCTGTCTTAGGTTGATTGATGGGTCAGTCCAGTTGCCCGTCATTGGCTAGCCAGCCCAATGTTTTATTGAGCATTCTGCTCAGTTAGAACGAGCCCTTGTGCTAATGAGGCATGCTTCTCAGAGAACAGTTAGGCTGTACTCACTTTTAACTGTCTCCTGCAGTGCTTTGCCTCGCACTCAGCTGCTCATAGGAGGGAAGGGTTGGAGGATGTTGTTACTTACAGAGGGCAGATATCTTCTAGCATGTTTGGAGCTAGGCCTTGATCAGCGAGGTGAAGTCGGTGGTAATGTATTTGAATTGGTTTACTTAGGGAAGAATTAATTTGATCCTTAACTAGCTGTATTAATATTCTTATAGCCCAAGGTCCAATAGATAGTATAAGAAGTAGGGTTATTATGGGACCAAGTATAGGGAGGAAATAAGGGAGGATTCCTTTGAATCCCCAAGAAGGGCCTCCTTGGGCCTCTCGTTCACGTTTGCGAGTTGCTATTTCTTCCCTAAGTTTAGTCATGGAATCTTTAATTATTCATGAGTGGTTAGTATAGAAACAACACTCCTCGCCCAGTGCGGCACTAAGCCCTCCTTGTTTAAGGAAAAGTAGGTCTAAGCCCCTCCTATTTTGGAGAACAACCTCCGATAGGGACGTAAGGGATTTCTCAAGATGGGTGATGGAGGTTTCAATGCAGGCTAAGTCTTCATCTACTGCAGCTCTTAGGTGAGAGAGACCTTGATGTTGGAGGATGGCAGATGTGGTTCCAGTGGCCAGTCCGGCAATACCTAAAAGAGAAGCAATGGTAACAGCAGTAATAATTTCTCTTTTTTGTCTAGTTATGGTAACAGAAGGCTAATCGTCCCAATGCCGATAGAGGTTTTCCTCATGATGGTAAAGGACCTGGGGGAGGACAACAACCAAGACGCACACCTCTCCGGAGCTATTAAGGGCTGCTGTGGCCACACGGGGTAAGCCCTGATGAGGAGCACAGCCATTTTGCCCCTTTAGGGGGAATGTAAAATTTATGTTGAGACAGGGGGGATAAAAGTAGGCAAGGCTTAGTTAAGGTGGTGGACATGTTACCGAAGGCATTGCCGACACACCGTCTGGTGTGCAGGACGGATTGGATAGTAAGGTCACGGCCGCCAGTTTTGTCTGCGTTCCACTGACATTGTGGGGGATTGTTATTAGAGGAAGTGTTAAAGGTGGCATTAAGGGCTATAGCATCATAATAGGGGGGTGTAACAGAAAGATATAACCAGCAATTGCGAGTGAGGTTGGGGTGGGAAGCGTTCAGATCAAGAAAGGTAGCATTAAGTATTTGCCAAAGTGGATTATTGACAGTTGGGTTTGGGGTAGAAGCGGTAAAATTGAGCATAGCAGGCACTCCAAATTAACAGCTCCAGAAGAGGTGAGTTGGTTATGTATGTCCAATAAGTGTAATTATGATGTGGTATCTTACCTTGACCTAATACTTTACCTATAATTAATTCATTGTAAAACCACCATGTCCATAGTTTAAGTCTTGGCAGCATCTTTAACTCTAGACTTGATTCTTCTGGAGGGGATCCACTGCTCTTCTCTTGTTTCTGTAATGATAAGAGCAAAACCTCGGCCCCAAAAGTTTACCTCTCCTTTTTTCTCATTTATTGGTTCTTTCATTTTTCCAATATATTGGTTCTCCACATTGTTCATTTTCATTCCCTTTTTTTTTTTTTAACCTCTCCATGTATTTCTGCTGTTGTGGCATTAGAAATTTGTTGTCTATTAAGAAATTTTAAGGTAAGCAATGCTCTAGACAGTCTGTCCCTAGCAGACTCTCCTCCATCTCCCCCTTTTTGTTTTTGCAACATTAAGTTTAATAAGTGATTACTTTTTTCTATTATCGCTTGTCCCTGAGGGTTATATGGAATTCCTGTAACATGTTTAACATTTCAGTTATTGCAAAATTTTTTGAAAGATTGACTAAGATAAGCAGGCCCATGATTAGTTTTTAGCTGTGTTGGCAGGCCCATTACTGCAAAACAATTTAATAAATGAGAATGTGCATGTGAGGCCTTTTCACCAGCTTGAGCAGTTGCCCAAATAAAATTAGAATATGTGTACCCTATCACATGCACATACAGAAGGCAGCCAAAAGAAGGCACATGTGTAACATCCATTTGCCAAATTTCATTAGGATGTTCTCCATTGGGATTAGTTCCTGGAGAGAAAGTAGGGGCATTTATGGGCCCACAAGTAGTACATTGTCTAACAATCCTCTTACTTTCTTTTACTGTTAAGTGGGGATATTTATGTCGTAAGCCTGAAGCATTAGTATGTGTAAGTTTATGATGATCAGAAGTTTTTTTTGTATCTTTGTTGGGTAGGAATATCCATTCTATTATGCCATCTTCTTGTCAAAGTATCCCAGTAGGGGAATGGCAAGATGGAAATATTAAAAGAGAAATTGGAAGATTTACAGTTATCCTTGTTAGTTGGCTATTTTGCACTCTTTTTTCCAGCCATTTCACTCCTTTTTTGCTTCTGGGCTTAAAATGCGAGGACTATTTAAGTCAGGGTTTCTTGTTAGGGTAAAGCATAAGTTGGAATTCTTAAAGTAGGCCATACCCAATTAATATCACCCAGTAATTTTTGAAAATTATTTAAAGTACATAAATTATCAGTTCGAAACTGGACCTTTTGTGGAGTTATAATATTTCTATTAATAGTATGACCTAAATATTGAAAAGGAACCTGTTTTTGAATTTTTTCTTCTGCTATTTGCAACCCATGTTGAGGAAGAATTTCTTTAGCCAGCTGAAATGATTGTTTCAGCTCTTAAGATTGCTCAGCGGCAAAAAGAATATCATCCATATAATGAATAATCATAGCCTTAGGAAATTGTTTTCATAAAATTTGTAATGGAATGTGAACAAAGGATTGACATAATGTAGGTAGGACTGGTTATCATTCTCTAAGGTAAAACTTTGAACTGATATCATTCAGTAGGAGCTGAATGATTAATAGAAGGAATAGTAAACGCAAATTTTTCTTTATCATTTGGATTAAGAGGAATAGTAAAAAACAATCTTTTAAGTCAATAATAATAATATGCCAATTTGTGAGTATTTTGCTAATTCCTGAGGAAGGGGCCAGCCTCCCCAGGAAGGAACACAACACTCCCTGGGCAGTACATTTCAAGGTTTATGCATCAGTCCCTGGGAGAGTGGCCAGCTCTTCCAGGGAGGAATACAACACCTTTTGAAATATACTTTATTATTTTTAATTTGTTACAAAACATCCTTGATGCGCTTACTATTTTCTATTATTATTATTATATATAGCAGAGGTGGAGTAAATCAGACAAACTTAAGTTAAAGCACCTGCCTTTTGATTTTTAGGCAGAGAGGTAGTTTTATAACACATATTTTAAAATAATTAAAATTATGATTAATAACAGTATACTTTTGTTTAATATTACACTGAAACATTATTAAATTTTCAGCAATTTTATACACCTTTAAAGCATTTATATGAACCTTTTATTTATACAACTTTAATTGTCATAAAATTAGAAAACTTCTTTTAACTGTACAACACTTTTAAATATTTCATTTAACTTTTATCACATCTACTTAACCACTTTCAGTATTCCACCCCCTTCCAGGGAACAAACCAAACCATTTGTAATAGTTTGAAACAAAAAGCATTTTTTGAGAAAGCTGGTTTAAACATCATGTTCCCCCAAAAGCAACAAAACCTGTCTCTCCAAGGACACGTCAAGGCCAAAGCACAAGAAGCTACTTTGATAAAACACCCTCCCTCCTGCACACTGATCACCCAGGAGAAAAATTCTGTGCAAACTTCCACCAAAACAGACCAATGACTTGAGAAACCCCAAGAAAGAACAAAACTCCAACCCTGTTTTAATAACTTAGTCATTTTATCTTATGATAAAATTACTTTCTTTTAATAATAAAAGCACATTCTATATACCTTCTTTACTAAAGTTACCACAATGATTTTAGAAACTGTTTTTAAGCAAACTTCTGACAACATGCAATTACCATCAACATTAAACAAACTTATTAGAATAAAGGTTTAATTTGAGTATAACTATTTTTATTATTTTAAACTAATATCCATATTTATTTATTAATATAAGCGCTTATTTAATTTTTGGCCATTTGAATAGAGCTCTTATAATAATTTTTATTTATTAAATTAATATTACTATCCGGAGGTATCAAAATATACACTGACACTGAACAACCAGACAAACACAATACAAGTTACAACACGTCAATAGAAACATATATCTTTGAATTCACTGCTTTTGAGAATTTTATATTGCGGATAGGGAGTGGCGGGGGCAGAGGTGCCAAGGCCGCTGGGGAGAGAAAGGGGCGGGGGGTGCGACAGAGCGATTGGGGGAGCAGGGGGGTCAGGAGGTTTGGCAGGAGGTGGTGTGGTGACTGGGTGACTGGCGGGGCTAAGCAAAGTATAGCTCCGCCCTCAGCGGAGGAGGGGAGTTCCGGATATAGAAGATTCCACTTTTCAGGTGGTGAAGAAGGCGGGAGTGCACCATTTTGAGCCTGATAATTAACAGTCTTTGTTAAGGGCACTGAGGCAGCCTCTGAGTCTTCCAAGAGGTTATTAAGCTGGAAGACCAGTGTGCTCGAGTTCTCACAGTCCTCCTCCGAAGAGGAGGGCTCCAAGAGGGAGACTTCTAGAGGCTTAGTGCCGAGGAGACAGAAGCGGATGGTAATGAGTGTGGGGATGAGGCCAGGAGGGAAGCGCTTGCCCTCATGCTCCATGGCAGACGTTACTCTGTTGATGAGCAAGCGATAGGTATCAGGATCCCAAAGATTAGATGTGAGAAGCCAGGGGTTGAAGGGGAGAAGGAGGTCCCAGTAATTTTGAAGTTGCTTTGCTGAACGAGAGAGAGGAGGAAGAGGCAGAGCTAAGAGAAAAAAGCAAGATAATTGGAAAGAGGAAAAAGAAAGGAAACCAGGGGACAAAGTGGCTAAAGCTCATAGGGAGGAAGAGGGAGGGGGTACCCTGGGGGCAAAAAGCCAAGTCAGAGAGAGAGAGAGGTACCGAAGGGAATAGGGGCCTGCCAAGTTATGGAGCAAGGCAGACGTAGTCCTTACCCGTTCGCGGAGGTTGCCGGCCAGCGGCAGATGATCGTGCCCCACGTTGGGCGCCACTTGTTGTCGGGCAGGATGGGGGGGGCGCCGAGTGGTAATTGGAGTCCCGGGGGCCTTGACGGCGAGGTGGGTATATGGTGGGAAGAACCACAGCGGAGACGAGGTAAGCATGCAGGTTCTTTATTGAGGAAGTGCACAGCCTTTTATAAGTAGGGTGAGGGGTGGAGTAGGGGGTAGGGCATGAAAAAAGGAGGAATTACGTGTTAGGCTAGGATTGGGCACAGTTGGTACTAGGGAGGGTTTATTATCTGTGGAAGGCGGGAAGGTTTCGCGGGCGCGGGAACAGGGTGAGCTACTTCCTCAAAGAAGGCTAAATATAGGATCAGGCTTGTTCTTTGTTGTTAGTCGGCCATTTTAGCTTCACCTCTTTCTGGCTGCCTCCAACAAAACTTAACCAAGGATGTAAAGCATTTGTATTCAGAAAACTACAAAGTATTGTTAAAAGAAATAAAAATATGCATAAATAAGTAGAAGAGCATTCCATGCTCATGGATTGAAAGGCTAAATATCATTAAGATATCAATTCTATCTAAATTGATTTACAGATTCAATGCCATCCCAATAAAAATTCACCAGCAATTTCTTAAAATGGAAAACAAAATTATCAAAATTGTTTGGAAGGGTGAGGGGTCCTTAATAGCCAGAAACATCTTAAAAAGGAAAAACAAAGTTGAAGGGCTCTCATTTTCAGAATTTAAATCATTTTACCTAACTACAGTGGTAGAGACAGCAGGGTATTGGCATTAGGGTAGACACAGAGACTAATGGACCCTTGCATCTATGGTCAGGTGAGTTCTGAAGGGCCTGCCAGGTCCACCTATATGGGCCAGAACAAATGGTATTGGGAAAACTGGATGTCTATAGCAAGATTAAGAAGGGCGGATCCCTATCTTGTACCTTATACAAGAATTGAATAAGGATAGATCAAAGAACTAAATATAAAAGCAAGATCCATAAAGTTCCTAGAAGAAAATGTAGGAAAACATCTTCAAATCTTGGTGGTAGGTATGGATTCTTAAAGTTTCTAAGAGGAGACCTGAGAAAGACTACTGGTGCTTAATATATGTAGAAATTTTAATTAAATTTAGTGTAAAAGTATGGAAATGATTAGAGTTGATGGTAACACATTATACTGAGTAGCAGCTAGTTTATAAATGGGAATGTGGCTGGAAGGATAGTCTATGGAGGTAAACGTCAATTGAAAGAAAGCTGCAGAATAACCTAGGGACTGAATAACACAGTGAACCCAGAGGTGGATGAGAATTTTGATTGATGGTACTGATGCAAGAGTGTCCTTCTGTTATCTAGAGCAGATGTATGTTACTATTGCAGGGTGATGGGAATATGGAGAAGCATGGGAAAAATGCAACTGGTGTGACCTATGGATTGTGGGTAAAAACAATACTGTAATATTCATGCATCTATGCCAAAGATATACTGTGCTAATAGTGGGAGAGTATGGAAAAGGTGTGCCGAGTGTATACTATTTACCATGGTTGATGGTAATAGTCCGATGGTATTATCTTATAATCTATAACAAATATTCCACCATGGTGTGGTATGTTGATGAAGGAGTGTTGTATGGGAATTCTACACATATGCATGATTGTTTTGTAAGTTCACATCTTCTGTAATAAAAATATATTTTAAAAAGTAAGGTAGGTTGGGGAAAAAATATACCAAATGTAAGATATGGACTGTAGTTAGTATTAAGATTTTGATGATATTATTTCATAATTTGTAACAAATGTTTCACAACAATGCAAGGTGTTGTGGTGGGTGGATGTATGGGTCACCTGCATGATATTATGCACATTTGTTTTGTAGGTTCACAACTTTTACTATACACTTGTTTATGTATGTTAATGTATGAATGATATACTCCCATAAATTTTTAAAAAATCCATGGGATGACATATTTAAAGCCCATAAAGCAAAAAAAACAAAACAAAACAAACTGTCATCAAAGAATTCTATATCTGGCAAAATTATCCTACAAGAATGAAGGAAAAATTAATTCTAGTCCAGATAAACAAAAACACAGACAGTCCATTTCCAGAAGACTTGACCATAAAGAAATATTAAAAGAGGACTTCAGGCTGAAATAAAAGAACACTAGACAGTAACTTGAAGTTATAAGAAGATATGAAGAACATGGGCAAGGTTACTTAGGTAAATATGAAATAATTTATTTTGCTTTGTAACTCCTTTTTTCCCCAATATGACTTGAAAAGCAAGTTTGTAAAACAAAATGAAATTCTGTAACTGGGATACAATATATAAAGATGAAATCTGAGACTATAACATTTTAAAGTGGGAGGTTCAAATATGTATAGATTTGAGCATTTGTATACCACTGAAACAAAGATGTAATTTGAACTTGCTATTAGTTTAAGATATTACTTGAAATCACAAATGTAACCAGTAAGAAAATAATTAACCACAGAGAAAAGGAAAGAAGAAAGGATCTAAATTTATACTCTACAAAATTTTATCTACATAGAAAATAAGAAGTTAGGACTAACTAAGAACAAAAAATCTTACCAAGCATACAGATAAAAGCAGTTTAAGGTCTAAAGTAAATAATTCTTTCTCAGTTATTACTTGAAAGGTCACTGAATTAAACAGCCCTATTAATAGGTATCCCTATTAAAGAGACTCATTTTATATATAAAGACACAAAGAGGTAGGAAAAAGATATTCCATGCAAATATTAACCAAAGGTGAGTTGGAGCGCATATATTGTTGCAAGATAAAATAAATTTATATCATAAAATTTCCAAAAGACAAAGGAAAAGATAATATATTGATAAAAGTCTCAATCCACCAAGAAGGTATAGCAATTATAAAACTATATGCACCTAAATCAGAGTCCGAAAATACATGAAACAAAAATTGCCAGAATTGAAAGGAGAAACAAACTACTCCAGTAACAGTGGGAGACAACAATAGACCACTTTCAGTAATTGATAGAACATAGAACATTTAGACAGAAAATCAATAATTTGAACAACAATATAAAACATCACATTTAACAAATGTGTGTGAAATACTCTGCTAAACAATTTTCTTTCTTTGCATTGGGCATGGACCATTTTCCAGGATAAACCATACATGAGGCCTGAAAACAAATCTTAGTAAACTTTAAAAATTTGAAATCATACCAAATACCTTCTCTTCACAAATCAGTAACAAAAGGGGACTTGGAAATTTTAGAAATGTGTGGAAATTAAATAACACTTAAATAAACAATATGTCAGAAAAGGAATCTCAAGGAAAACAGGAAATACTTAGAGATAATGAGTATGAAAAAATGTATACTAAACCTATGGGAATGAGAGAAGTCAGTGTATGATGAAAAAATATGCTGTCACAACTGCCTGCATTGAAAAAGAAGGAAGATCACAAATCAATAACTCAACTTGACACACAGAGAAACTAGGGGAAAAAGAAACTAAAACTAAAATTAGCAGAAGGAAAGAAAAAAGTAAAGAATAAAAGGCAGAGAAAAATGAATTAGAAAATTAAAAACAATAGAGAAAATCAATGAAAGGAAATATTATTCCTTTGAAAAGATCAATAGAACTGAAACATTTTAGCCAGACTAATAGAGACAAAAAATAAAATAAAAAAATATATAATCAGCAATAAAAGTATGGTCATTACTGACAAATTAAAGAAATAAAAATAATTTTAAAAAGTATTTTGAACAAGTAGATGACAACAAATTAGATAACCTAGTTGGAAAGAACAAATTCCTAGAAAATACAAATTCCAACTGTCTCAAGAAGAAATAGAAAAATTCAACCAGACCTAAAACAAGTAAACTGATTGAATCATTAATCAAAAAACTTTCCAGCAAGGAAAGTCCAAGAACGGATGGTTACATTACTAATTTCTACCATGCATTTAACACCAATCCTTCTCAAATTGTTCAAAAAAGTAAAAGAGATGATAACTCCTGATTCTATGATGTCTACATTACCATGACCCCAAACCAGATAAAAACAGCACAAGAAAAGAAAATTAAGACCAATATCCCTTATGAATGAAGATGCAAAAATCTTCAATGAAATACTGGCAAATGATGAACACCAGTAAATAAAAAACATTATAAACTGTGGCCATGTAGAATTCATTAAAAGAATGAAAGTAAAGGTCAACATAAAAAATAAAAAATAATAATACACCACATTATTAGAATGAAGGAAAATACCACATGGTCATCTTAATTGATGCAGAAAAGGAGTTTGAAAAATTCTCCATATTTTTATGATAAAATCTCTAAGGAAAGTATAAATGGAAGGACATCTTCTTAATAAAAGTCATTTGTGGAAAACAGCAAATATTTGAAGAATGAAACTTTCCCAACCAGGTGAAGAACAAGACAAGGATGCCACTGTCATGACTGCTATTGAATATTGTACTGGAAGTGTAGCACAACCAATAAGATGAGGAAAAGAAATAAAATCAATCTAAATTGGAAAGGAAAAAGTAAAATATTTCAATTTGCATATAATATCATCCTATATATAGAAACTCCAAAAAATCATAAAGAAATCTACTAAGTCTGATTAACAAATGCACCAAATGAAAAGTATTTTAAAAAAACATAAAATAAAATAGAGAAAGTTCCAATTAAAATATAGTATAAAAGAATAAATTACCTAGGAATAAGTTAAGAGGTGAAAGATTATAGTACTTGAAAACTATAAAACATGGCTGAAATTAAAGTAGACATAAATAAATGGAAACACATCCTATGTTCATGTATTGTAAGACTTAATACTGTTAAAAGTGCTATACTACTAAAGTGATCTACAAATTCAATACATTTCCTATTAAAATTCTAGCAAATTTTTCTGCAGAAATGACAAATGTGATCCTCAAATACATATGGAACTTCCAGGGACACCAAATAGCAAAAATACTCTTGAAACTGAGCAACAAAATTAGAGTACTCACATTTCTTGATTTCAGAACTTACTAAGATGTACAGTCTTGAAAACAGTGTGGCACTAGCAAAGGGATACACATACAGAGAATGGAATAGAATTGATAGTTCAGAACTAATCTCTGATATCAAAGGCCAACAGATTTTCCACATGGGTGCCATGTTCATTCAATGGAGAAAGAATTTTCTGTTCAATAAATGATTCAAAAACTGAAAATCTACATGAAAAAGTATGATTTTGGATTCCTACACCTCATCATATATAAAATTTAATTCAAAGTTGATTAATTATATATATATATAAAATTGGAAAATTGTTGCAAGAATACATAGGTAAATGTCTACAAGACCTTGTACTATGTAATGGATTCTTAGATTTTATACCACAAGCACAAACATGCAAATATGAGGTAAATTGGATTTTATCAAAATTTTAAAGAACAACTTTTGTGTACCAAAGGACATTATCAAGAAACTGAAAACACAATCTCTAGAGTGGGACAGTATTTGGAAAGCTATATCTGATAAGGATTTATATTAAGAATATATAAAATACTCCTACAATTGAACATAAAGACTAACATGTCAATTAAAAATAGAGAAATTATTTGTGTGCATTTCAAGAAAGAAAAGATACTGATGGCTAATAAGCACATACAGTTATGTTCAAATCTTTAGGAATTAGAGAAATGCAAACAAAAGTATAATGAGATAATACTCCACATCCACTCAGATGGCTATTCTTTTTTAAAAAACTATATATATATATATATATATATATATAATTATAAATTATACATATCAAGTATTGATAAGGTTGCAATGAAATAGGGACCTTAGTACATTGTTGATGGAAATGAAAAATGGTGCAGCCACTGTGGAAAACAGTTTGTCAATTCTTCAGAAAGTTTAGCAGAATAACCATATGAACCATTACTTCTACTTTGGTATATAGCTAAAAGAATTTTAACTGAGACTCAAAGAGATATTTGTACACTTGTTTTCATAATAACATTATTCAAAATAGCCAAAAGTTGGAAGTAACCCAAGTGTCTATCAAAAGATGCATGGATAAAGGAATTGTGGTTTATCCATTCAATGGAATAATCCTTAGGTATAAAAATAAACAAAATGCTAATACATGCTACTACACATGTGTACTTTGAAGACACCTTTTTGAGTAAAATGTCAGATGCAAAATAAATATATTGACTCATATTTTGTATATGAAATACTTATAATAAGGAAATTCATAGAGACAGAAAGCAAAATACTGGTTACCAAGGACTGGGAGGAGGTAATAATGGTAATTATTGCTTAATGAATAGGAATTTCTGTTTTATATAGTGAAAATGTTCTGGAAAAAGATATTAGTGAAGGTTACACAACATTTTCAATGTATCTATGTCAGAGAATATTACACTTATAGTTGTTAAAATATTTTTTAGATTATATATATATTTCCACAATAAAAACTAAACAGATAATATTTCAGAGAAGGAGAATAATAGATAATATCAATGAAATCAAAGATGGTTCTTTGAAAAAGAACAATAAAATTGATAGTCTTCTCTCCAGACCAGTAAAAAAAAAAATGAGAAGGGATACAAATTAATAATATATCAGTAATGAAAGAGTGGCAATCACTACTGATCTAATGGAGATTTTAAAAGATAATAAATGAATAATTTGGTCATTTCTATGCCCTCAAATATTACAACAGATGAAATGGATAAATTCCTTGAAAGACACAATTTACCAATACTTACACAAAAAGAAAAGATCCTAAATAAAGTCTGTATCTATTAAAGAAATTAAATCAACCCATGATTCCTACTGGGCTTCTGTTAATGTTGTGTTCAACAAATTCTGCATTTGGGTGTTCTACTTTTGCTTATGATCAAGAAAACACTAGGCAAATATGGTTTCACTTATGAATTCTAAAAAATATTTAAAGAAAAAATGATGCTATTATTTTACAACTCCATAAAATTTAAGCAAAGGAAACATTTCTCAATACATTTTTCAAGACCAGCATTGCCATAATACCAAACCCGACAAAAATTATGAAGGAAAATTACAGACCAATAAGTCTCATGAATATACATTCAGATATCCTCAAAAAAATATTAGCAGATCAAATGCAACAAGAATATAAAGGAAAATATCCATCACAACTCTGATGGTTAATTTAAGGTTTCAACTTGGCTAGGTTATCATGTTCAGTTTTTGGTAAAACACAAGCATAGATGTTGCTGTGAATGTATTTTGTAGATGTGAATAGCATCTATAATCAGTTGAAGTTTAGTAAATGCAATTATCATCTATAAGGTGTGTGGGCCTTGCCCAACAGTTGATGCCCTAAAGGAGAAAAACTGTCGTTTCAAGAAAAAAGAAATACTGCATCAAGACTACATCATATACCCCACTCTGTGTTTCTGACATGCTTGTCTCACTTACTGATATCATACTTGACAGTATCCACATGTAATTATTTCATTCCTTAAAATAAATCACCTTAAGCACAAAAACACATGTTCACACACCCACACACATCCTGTTGGATCTGTTTCTATGGGGAAGCTGGCTAATAAAGATATCATTACCTGAAATTCTTAAGGATGGGTATTCTGAATTGGGTGTAGACTTGTGGAAGCTGGCTCTTAATTCTGATTAGATTTTATTATACTAACGACTCTATTTCAAGTGGTAAAGAGGGTTGTGAGTGTCCATGGTATGATGGGGCAATAGAGTTAGGCCAATGGAGACTCCTAATCAAATAAGTGTAAGGGGCAAGGTTCTAGGAGACCATGTGTTTGATTCCTTGGAACATTTCTTTGTCAAATTAAAGAATATAGTGCAATTAGCAGGTTGCTTCTATGTGTGCTGGAGTAATTGGAAAAAGAAATGGATGAGCCCAGAGCTCAAGTGTTGCATAAATGACCTGAAATTTTATATGTGTTTCTATGTGTTCCTTTACAGAAGCCCTTCAGTCCTGAAGCTTCAGGGCAGAGATATCTGGAAACCATACCCAGATTCTCATCCTGTGAATAACTAAATTAAAATCAAATTATAATTTCTGACTTCACAGGGTGTCTTTGATTAAAGAGAGGATATTGTTTAAGAAATAATGGAATCCTGAACATTGGAATGGGACTTTTGGGAAGATCCTGATAAAGACGGGGGCAATGAGCTAAATTCTGCAGACTTCATTGTCATTAGAAGGAGACTTATCCACATCCATCTTAGGAGGTAAACCCTACTTTGCTTGACAAATCTGTATTTAAATTTCCTGAGGTAGTTTGTTTCAAGCCATTGGTGATTCTCGTCAGGACCCAATTCCATCACTCTCCTCCTTGCTTTCAAACATCTAAACTAGATCAAAGTCCCAACAAGCTATGAGAGCTGAGAAAACAAGTGTATTTTATTTTATCAATAGGTTGGCTATACTCCAAGAGAAATGCATGTTGTTTCCAATTTATATCTAGGAAATATGGGGTATATATGTGGCAATGGATTTTGAGAATGTGGGATAATGGTGCAAGTTACATATAAGTTCAATAAGGTTGATTTTGTTGATATGGGTCCACTTAACTGAGGTTTTTGATTCAATGTTGTTCAGGGTAGGTAAGAAAGGGTGCTAAGTGTTTCTTTTGCTTCTTATTTCTTTTAGATTTGCAGAAACATGAACCAAAAATGTCCTACACTACATGAAGTTGACTTGCCAGAACTTCCCTGGTATGATATAGATGGAGGTATTCAAAAGGCTTAGGGAGTTCAGAATGTTATACAAGATTTATCATATACAATGTGCTCACCCACTTTGCAGGTGACCAGAGGATATATATTTCACCAAAAATGTGAGAAATTAACTGGTGAGAGAAACTCCAGCATTCTTTAAGTGCTCTGTGCTCACTGTTCTCTATATGTATGATATCACAGTGGAAACATCTGCACTGACCTGGATTCTGAAGTGCAGTGGGTATAATTTGATCCTGCATTGGCAGGGGACAAGTGACAACATTTAATCACCTTAAAATGATTAGAATAGTTACTGTAATGGACAGTAGAATCAAAGCATTATTCAGAATAATCTGACTCACAGAGATCTTCTGTGTGGTTATTTGTACACAGTGCCCCTAAAAGTGAAATTAATGGTCAGTTTTGATCTGTATACAGAGAAGTATTCCAATCAAGTAAACCAAATCGAACTTGAATCACCAAAAAGGAGTGGTGCCTTATCAATCAATTTCCACAACTGAGGCAATTTATAGAGCAGAACCCATTGAATGAAAGGGAGTATAGTTAACCTTAAGAAACCATCCTGTAACACTGCCAAAAAGTATACTGTTAATCTTTCTCCTAGCCTTCACAAAATAGTGACTGGCATTCAGGTAAAAGAAGTAATCGGGCACTCCAGGGATTACTCAACTCTGGATCAGAACTTACAGTTTTGACAGAATTCCAAAACATCTCTGTGGTTCCCCAGTTAGCATAGGGCATTATATATGTCTTGTGATTAATGGAGTTTAGCTCATGACTGTTTTCACAGTGGGCTGATGAGTCTGCAAGCCCATGCTGTTGTTATTTCCTCAATTATTTGAAATCTAATTTAATAAACATGCTCACAAGATGACAGATTCACTACATTGGTTGGCTGACCTGAAGAGTACAGATTAACATGGTAGTAAAAGACATATGGAAACCATTAGAACTGTATCTACCTAGAAAAATAATAAACAAAATGGAGCACTATATAGAAAAATGATAAAGCAAGTGGAATGCCAATTTTCCAAAGGGATTCCGGAATTAGTGATAAAGTATAGTTGCATATTGAAGGGATAAGACAGGTGGGTAGTGATATTACTGGGTTTGGTGGTTCAGGGTTGACAGGTGGGTAGATTAGGAAGGGTTGGTTAGAATACCCAAGATACTGGGGGAGAGATGGGAGAGGGACCAGGTGAACACGGGATTTATGGGTTTGAGTTTGAAAGTGCAGGGGTGGGAAGGCTCTTATGGCAATATGACAAAGGAGTGTCACTGGTTTAGGGTGTTGGTTGGGGGGGAATTTGGGATGGGGCACATCTGGAGCAGGCTTCTGGGGAGTGTGTGAGTGTTCATCCTGTCATAATCTGTTGTGTTGGTGGGTGGAGACCCATGCGATGCACAGGAAGGAGATGGACCCCCATCTTGGGAAGGACCAATTCACCCAGAAACAGACAGGTGGGCTTCTCTTATGACCAAGGGCTAGTCCTAATATGGGAGGATAAAACAGTGTGTCAAGACCTCTTGTTGCATGTAAATATGAATCTTATCATCCAATGAGTAAAGCCAGGGGATCGTCATGGTCTCCGGGGGTGATGGGGAGGGAGGAAAAGAATAGATCAAACAGGGGGTATTTAGTGGTCAGAGGAAATGTTTTTCATTACCTTACAGTAAAATGTGATGGAAAATATCATCAAAAATTATTAAATTGTACAGTCTAAAATGTAAACCATACTGTAAACCATTGACAATGTTTAGTAGCTATGTTTCATATCTGTATAACAGTTATAACAATGCTATCATCCACATACAAAAAGGTTTTAATATGGGGTGAGGAAAGGCAAAGGAGATTGGGTATATGAGAGTCTCTAGTATTCTGTGTGTGACTTTGCTGTGACCTAAAACTTCTATGAAAATTAAATGAAAATTTGGGAGACACTGGGTAGTAAGAGGGGAAGGTGCCATGGTACAGACTGGACACCCGATAATGCAGTGAAAAAAGTAGTAACAATTTTTATTTAATTTCCATGTCCCTTCCCTCCTTGTTGTCTTAAACCTTGTCAAAAGCCTACTGCATCTCTCATGACTGTAGTATTGAGGTTATTGAAGTTATAGAAAACATATTTTAGTCTGTTTCTTGGAAAATTTGTCTAAGTCCTTCTAGCTGACTGACAGATAATTGTGATACATAGGCAGAGAGAGTTAAAATAAATACATTTCAGGGTTTGTGCATGAATGCAGAATTTGTATAACCACATGTCTTCGTACTTGTGATTTCAATAAGGAAAGTTTTCAACCTTAATCTTCTCTGAGAGTTACTGTAAGAATACTTTGAATCTTAAAGCTTTGAAGCATTTTTGATAGAGATGGTCTAGTAAAGAGATAGTAGCAATGTATTAGTAATGTTTTATCCATTTAACATGTGTTTATTTTCCCTTATTTACACTGAAAGGTGACTTATTTGTTAGATTCAGTGATATTACAGTTGAAAAAAATTAATTACCAGCAAAAGGAGAAGCAGCATCAACCTAATAGAAAATCAGAAATGTATCTTTTCATAGACTATTTTATATTGAGTTGAATATTTGAACTCTTACACTTCTACATACAGCATTCAAAGTACAAGTATCTTGAAGATTCTTCATAATTGCATTATAGAGTAATTCAGTATGTCATAAGTACTTTATAAATATTTGACATTTAAGTGTAGTATCATATGTTGGTTAATTTCTTTATAAGCACCAAGATGGAAAGACAGATAAAATTGAGTGGAGCAGGTGTAGCTTAGAGGTTGACTGCCTGCTTCACATGTATGAGGTCCCAGATCCAATCTCCAGTACATCCAAAAAAAAAAACAAGAAATTGAGAAAAGTTTAAAGAAATTAGATTATCAGATTCTGTTAAATAGTTATTTGTATCTTGCCTAACTTCTTGTTCATTAATTTCTATCTACCCAATTATGTAAAAAAATTTTAAATCAAAAAGAAAAAAGAAAGCATCTCCAAGAACACTCATACATTGGAATTATTAGACAAAGACTAAATTAACCATTTTAAATATGTCCAGTGAGCTAAAAAAAATTCCTTATACAAAGAATTAAAGTAAGTTGGGAAAACATTACCTGAACAAAATTAAGAGATGGAAATTTTATAAAAATGAACCAAATAAAAATTTTGGAGGGGCAAATTCCATTAATTGAAATGATAAACTTATTAGATAGATGCAACAGCATGTTTTAACAAGACATCACTCCTGTTATTTAACATTGTACAAATTATTCTAGTTAGAACAACCAGGCAAGAGAAAGAATTATCCAAATTGAAAAGGTAGAAGTCAGACTATCTTCACATATAACATGATTTTTATATATTATATATAGATTCAAGGAATAAACTAGGAATCTACTAGAGCTAATAAACAAACTCATCAAAGTTTCAGGATAGAAAATAAAGACACAGAAGTCAGTTGGATATCTATACACTAGTAATGAATAATATGAACAGGAAATCAAGAAAACAATTCCATTTACAGTAGAATATGTAATAATAAAATACGAGGAATGAATTTAACCAAGGAGATAGAGATGTACACTGAAAATGGCAAAACATTGTTGAAAGAAATTAAAGACCTATGTAAATGGAAAGATATCATGGCTTCATGGATAGAAGACTTAATATTGTTAAGATATCAACATGACCTCAAGTAAGCTACAGTTTCAATGCAATCTCTATCAAAATTCCCACAGCCTTTTTACAGAAATTGAAAAACTTCTCAAATTCATATGGAATTGCAAAGGGCCCCAAATAGCTAAAACAAGTATGAAAAAGAAAAATTGGTGTGATTCACACTTCCTCATTCAAAAACTTACTACACAGCTAGAGTAATTAATTAACAGTATAGTACAGACATAAGGATACTCATATAGACCAATAAATTAGATTTGAGAGTCCAGAGTTCCATCTGCATGTATACAGTCACTTTATAACTGACCATTTCCAAGGACATTCAATGGGGAAAAGATTTGTTTTTTCAACAAATGGTACTGGGACTAGTGTAAATCCACATGCTAAATAAAGGAATGTGGATCCTATCTCTCACCATCTCCAATAATTAATGTGAAATTGAATAGAAAACTAAATATGAACTAATATTTTAAAACTCTTAGAAGAAAGTATAGGGAAATACCTTCAGGGCTTTGTAGTAGGCACATATCTCACAAACCAAACTCCATATTAAACTTTTTTTTGACCTCTAACAATATAGTACCAACTTTGCTTTTGCTACAAAAACAATACCATAAATAAATCACATTGGTTGTATCAACACATTCTTAGCACCATGTGGTAGTATTACATTCCTGTATTTATATTATTAATCACAATCCTCATCTACTCGACAAATTATTGTTATACATTCCCAATATTACCCTCCAGTTTTCTTCCATTTAACATTAATCTCGCTAGAATACCCATTTCAGCCATATTCATGCCAATAAATCAACAATGTTACATTCATTATAATGAGTTACTATCAAGCCTAACCATTACAACAGATATGCATTTGCCCTTATTAAGCATTCTACATACATAGATCACTTTAACTTTAACACTTTAGGGATTTTGATTGGATTTCCTCAGTAAGTCATGACCCAGGTTGCATCTCTTCCCTCTTGCTGGGTCTTATATAATCTGAGAATACGCAAAGATACACAAGAGATGCAGAGAAAGAAAGCTCTGCCATTTTTTGACCCTGTCACTTAAAAGAGAGGACTCCAGTTTCAACTACAGCTTCAGAAAGACATAGAAACCCCCAGAGCCTCAAAGGGATGAGTCCATGGAAGTGATGCCTGATCACCCACAGCTGAACCCAAATAGAAATTAGAGGACAAGAGATCTGCCTTCTTGTCTCACTACGTGGCAGGACTTCAGATTCTGCTAGCAGTCAAACTTTAGTGAAAAATCATCTATGATTATTCCATGATTTATACATTTTTGCAACCTGAGAACTATAAGCTTTTATCCTTACAAAATTCTCATTATAAAATTCAATGTAGCTATGCTAATTTTTCATTGGAAGCCCTATAGCAAACTGAAATGCCTACCATTGGGGAGGCAAGGTGGAGGCAGGCATGCAATTCTTTCCACATCTGTCTGGATGATACACTTTCATGTCGTCTTGGTGTTCGGTGTCACAATTGCATTAGGATCTGGCTGAAAATTTATGCCATGAATTGATGCCTCCCACCCACAGATGACAGTATATTGGAGCTTTTCTTCTAAGATATACCTGTGTACCTTAATTGGGATGTCTAGGGTGGTGCACATGATCTATCATGGGCATATGGAAAGAACTATTTTTGAACTGTTCTGAATTCTGCTCTTTGACAGATGTGGGCCCATTAAATTCTATCCTATCAGAGCTGCTAAATCAAACATCCAGTACAAAGTTAACACTGGCCTCCAAAGAAAGTCATGTGGGCAGCTTGAGGGGTTGTTTACTTTTATGACCCATTTTAACAATCCTTGCTATCTTCTTAGGCTCAGGATTCAGACTTTCTGCACAAGTGGTCCCTGCTCGCTCACAGCAATGTTCAAGCTGAGGGTTGTAAATTGCAATTCACTCACTCTTGTTGATACATTTATTCTTGACACAGGAAAATGCTCAGAGAGTCTATGTTCAGGTGTAATGACCAGAACAGGATATTTAATAACACCTCTCAGAATGTTTTTCTAATGAAACATCATTGCCTAGCATAAATCAACAGAGATTATTTCAGAACCTGCTTGCATGACACTTTTCCAAAATGCATATCTCTTCGGTATACTCAGAATTTCAATGCCAGGGACCTGTTCACACCTAATGTTTCATTCAGGATTATTTGTCTTTAAGTTGTGGTGATTCTGTCAGATTAGGGAAAGTTTGCCAATTTTCTGTAAGATGAAGAAGTCATAATTAAAACAGTAACGGTTTGACTCATGTGACACAAGCCTATGTGGTAGGACAGCTTTAAAGGCATACTTTGGATGGTCCATTGGTGGGTCCTTGATATTGATGACTGTACTTATGAATGTCTACTTTTGAAATTGAAACAGCCTAGTATTATAAGGTGCCTAAGAGTTACCTCCTGAAAGCCTCCTGGTAGCTCAAATATGGCCTCTCTCTAAGCCAAATTCAGCCTATGTACGCATTATCTTTCACCCAGTGTGGGACATGGCTCCTGAGGATTAGCCTACCTGGAACCAAGGGATTACTACCAAGAATCAACTAGCAATGCAACTGCAAAAGACCATGACTAAAAGGGGGAAACTGAAAGGCAAATGAGTTCATATGGCTAAGAAACTTCAATCTGTGTCAGGAGTTCATGCCAGAGGTTATAATTATGGACATCACAGCAGGATCTCATTGTTTGCTAAAGTAAATACTCCTGAAATAAGAGGGCTCTGAAGAAATCCAGACACTATAGGCAGGGCAGACAGGTCAGGAATTTGGTGCCCTGCCAATGGGCCTTACTTTGGAATGTATGCTCCCAAGTGTGACAGAGTTGGACTCAGTTGTGTTTTTCCTACACATGGCTTTTCTATCCCTTCTATTTGAAAATATAATGAGAACTAGTGTTGATAGGTGTATGTCTAAGAGACTTAAATCTTTTCACTGTCCATGTGCCAGCTGGGCTCTGAATCACAACAGAGTTGCAACACCTACTCTTCAGTTCATTGGACTCACCCAGGACAACTAGCAAGGAAATGATGGTGGACAATGATCATCTCATGGAACAGAGATAGTCTGTAACTGCAAGCAAAATAGCCCCATCCATCTGCCTTATGGGGTCTAAGCCACCTCTTAATTAGAGGTGGAATGCCCATTACCATCCCAAAATCCTCAGGATTGGGGGATGAAATATGGACTAAAATAGACTTACTGATATTCTATTATAGACATTGTGATTCTAAGAATGGAAGAATTATATCACTGATGTGGAAGCAGTGGCCAGTGGACTTTCTGAGGAGAGGGAGAGGGAAAAATAGGTGTAATATGGGGGCATTTTTCAGACATAGGAATTGTCCTGAATGGCATTGCAATGACAGATACAGGCAATTATTTATCTTGCCATAATCTGTAAAATTGTCTGGGAAAGAGTGTATTCTACAATGTAAATTATAATCCCTGCTTAGTGGCAATGCTCCAAAATGTGTTCATCAATTGTAATGAATGTACCACACTAATGAATGATGTTGTTAAAGTGGGAAAATCTGGGGGTGGGGGGAGTAGGAATTGGGGCATATGGGAATCTCCTATGTTTTCTATGTAACATTTATTTAATCTAAGTATCTTTTTAAAATAATATATTAAAGAATTAGAATTTTGCAAACAGTCCGATTATGTATATTTTACTTCAATAAACTCACCTCTTCTATTATAAAAAATAATGATGCCTTTGCATAGACTTCATTAACAAGTCCACAAATAAGGACTTTTACTGTGGTTCACACTTCAAGGTGAACTGCCAATATTATCTGACTTGATATAGAAGAAACAGACTTTACTACTCAACAATAAATATCACTGATTTGTCCTGCAATAATTACATTTTTCTTCAGAAATAATTTTCAGATTGCCTAAAAGTTCCAATGTGCCTGGCAATGTGTGCCTATACTTGCAGGCCCAATGCTGGGTTCTTTGTAAAGTCTCCATGGAACCCTGTCTGTCTGCATGTGAACTTATGCATATTTCTGAAAAAAACCTGGCTCTATATCCTTTTTTAAATTAAAAAAAAATTTTTTAAAGATACTTAGACTAAATAAATGTTACACAAAAAAAATAAAGGGATTCCCATATGCCACATCTTCCACACCTCCCACAACCTCCCACATAAACATCTTTCATTAGTGTGACACATTAGTTGTAATTGATAAACACACCGTGGAGCTTTGCCATTAAGTATGGACCATGGTTCACATTGTAGACCACCCTCTCTCCCACACAGTTCTGCATGCTATATGATGATATAAAGTGGCCTATATCTGTCATTGCAATGTCACTCAGGACAATTCCTAACTCCCCAAAAAGCTCCTGTATTACAACTGCTTTTCACTCTCCCTGCCTCTAGAGCCTCCAGTGACCACTTGCTCCACATCAATGATGAAATTTCTTCCATTGCTTGACTCACAATATATCTGTAGTAGAATACCAGTAAGTCTACTTTAGTCCATAGCTCTTCCCCCATCCTGAGGAGTCTGGGATGGTGATGCCCACTCCACCACCAATTGAGAGGGTGCTTATATCCCATGGGGAAGACTGATGGGATTATCCTGTCTGCAGCTGCAGATTCTCTCCATTCCCTGGGATGGCCATTGTCCATCATCATCTCACTGCCAGGTGTCCTGGGTGAGTCCAAAGAGCTGTAGAGTAGGAGTTGCTGTTCCATTGAGTTTCTGGGCGCAGCTAGCACATGGACAGCCCACATATTCAAGTCTCTGGATGTACACCTACAAAATCCAGCATCAAGTATAAGTTTGAATAGAAGGGACAGATGAGCCATGTACAGGGAAGACATAATTTAGTCCAACTCTGTCACTCTCAGGAGAACAAACCCCAAAGAAGGGCCCACTGGCAAGGCCACAAACTCCGGAGCTTTCTGCCCTGTCATAGGATCTGGGTGTCTCCAGAGTCCTCAGGAGCCCTACTATTTGGGGTGGTATCCACTTTGGAATTCTATGAGATTCTACTGAGATGTGCATAAGCGTTAACTCTGGGATGACCTCCTGATTCATTTAGAAGAATCTTAGCCATATAAACTCATTTACCTTTACCTTTTTCCCTTTTATTCAATGTCTTTCCAAACACATTGCCTGTTGGCACTTGGTAGCAATCCCTTGGTGCCAGGGGGGCTCATCCCTGGGAGTCATGTCCCACGCTGGGAGGAAGGTAATGTATTCATAAGCTGAGTTTGGCTTAGAAACAAGCCACATTTGAGCAACAAGGAAGCTCTCAGGAGGCAAATCTTAAGCACCCCATAACAATAAGGTAAGTTTCTATTTCAAAAGCAAAGACTCCTAAGGCTAGTCATCAATATCATGGGCCCATCAGTGGATCATCCTCCTTTGCCAGTCACTTCTCCTGAACATGTGTGACTGCTGCTGCTCAATTAGAGAATGTGGCAGAGCTCTCCAGGATGGGAATTCAATATTCTCTCCTTTATTGAGTGATTCTCCACCCACTGTGACAATGCCCCATGAACATTTGAACATTTTTATATACCTTATATTTATGCTCAGATGAACTTTCTCCTATGCACCCCCCATCCCAGTTGTCACCTTTGTGTGATCCAGAACTTCTTCAAAGATGAAGCCATTACAATAGCTGAATACAATTAATAGGAAATGAAATAATAATGATAGGTTTAAATGTAAGAGATAAAGTACAAAAAAATTTTTTTTAACTAAAAATAAAATGAAATTAAAAGACTGGGATATTTAAAAAATGAGGAGGCAAGATGGCGTCAGTTTAGGAAGGTACTCATTGACTGGCTCTCTGGGGACGGTCCATTGTGGTCCTGACCGAGGATTTGTGCTGTGGGCGCACGGAGCGAGAAGCTTGGGTCATCTAGAAGCGGGCAGATCAATGGTGTGGAGTGATCAGTGGAGATTCATGAGTTTTGAGCTTGCCTGTGGTGGTTAACACAGATGGCTGAGCCCCACCCAAACGGAAAATGGCTGGTTTGAGCCACAAATCCTGCACCCGCGGCTCCCACTCCCGGTGTGGGGAAGGACGCTCTGGGGGAGGAAGGGCTCTGACAGAGGGTGGAGAGGGGTTTAACTTCTGTGGATTTGGCTGCCTGGAACCCCTCATAGCTTTGGTGAGCAGATAAGCCTTAATGCCAGGATGATGGGAGAGACAATCTGCTGAGGAAACTTGATTTACCCAGCATCCCGCTAACACTGAGGCTTGGCCCCAGAGGGGGAGGAGTCAGCCAATGTTATTGCTCTGCACTGACAAGCATCAGAGCTTCAACTCCGCTGGGGAGGCCAGGAAGTGGGAAGGGCTTGGTCAGTTTCCACGAGCCTATTTAGGGTCCCCTTGGAGAAGGGGGTGATCTAGCAAAGGACTTCTTTTGGGTCCCTTATATCACCAAAAAAAAAAAAAAAAAAAAGAAGACAGTCACTTTAAAAAATGAATTCCTGTTCTTAATTTAGTTTAATACTGAAAATCTGCCTCAAAACCTACAGATAGGACCCTGAAGGGAAATGGATAAACGCAAGCAGGCTAAGAGGATCTGCAAGGACCCTAGAAGGAACACTTCCTCCTTGGCTTTGTTTGACTGCTTGCTGGTGTGGTTCTTTGGTTTTTCTCAGTTTATTTGTTATCTCTTGCATTTTTTTCCTCTTTCCTTCGCCATTTCTGTTTTCCTTCATTTTTTTAAAATTAGGTGCTGCTAGCTTACCTCTTCTTTGCTGTGCTGCTTCTTCAATGATTTCCCATTCTCTATCTATATTGGTATTTTATTCCAAGCTATCTCTTATTGTTATGGGGTGCCTAAAGGTTGCCACCTGAGAGCCTCCTTGTTGCTTAAATGTGGCCTCTCTTTAAGCCAAACTCACATATGAATGCATTACCTTCTCCCCAATGTGGGACATGACTCCCGGGGATGAGCTCCCCTGGCAACAAGGGATTAATACCAAGTGCCAACTGGCAACATGATTGGAAAAAGTCCTTGAATAAAAGGGGGAATAGGTAAAGAGAAATGAGTTCATGTGGCTAAGAGACTTCAAAGAGAGTTGGGAGGTTATCCCACAGGTAACACTTACGCATACCTCAGTAGGATCTCATAGAACAGCAAAGTGGATATCACCCCACACAGAGGGGCTCCTGAGGGCCCTGGAGACACCCAGGTCTTATATAAGGGGGGATAGTCCCAGAGATTGATGCCTTATTAGTGGGCTCTACTTTGGAATCTGTGCTCCTGAGAGTGACAGGGGTGTACTCAAACAAGTCCTCCCTGCACATGGTCCAACAGTCCCTTCTATTCAAACCTATATGTGATGCTGGAGTTTTTAGGTGTACTTCCAGAGACTGGAGCCTCTAGCCTACCTATGTGCCAGCTGTGCCTGGAATCTTGGTGAATTCCATATA
>JAKSZT010054294.1:282164-371285 GCA_026826555.1 Tolypeutes matacus | reverse complement strand
TGTCCTTTTATAAATGTGTTGTTTGTCTTTTTATTTTTGAGGTGTTGGATTTCTTAATATATGCAGAATATTAAGCTCCTATCAGATATATGGTTGTCAAATATTTGCTTACACTGGGTAAGCTGGCTTTTTACTTCCCTGATAATGTCCTTTGAGATGCAAAGGTTTTAATTTTGAGGATATTTCATTTATTTTTTCTTTCACTGCTCATGCTTTGTTTGTGAAGTTCATGAAACATTTTCTATTACAAGCTACTGTTGATGCTTCCCTATATTATCTTCCAAAGTCTTTATGGTCTTGGTTCTTATACTTAGATCTTTGATCCATCTTGAGTTGATTTTTATATAAGTTGTGAGATGGTGTTCCTCCCTCATTCTGTTCGATATGGATATCCACTTCCCAAGCACCAGTTTTTCAAGAGGCCACTCTCTCCCTGTTTAGTGGGCTTGGTGCCTTGTTGAATATCAAATGAATGTATATGTGAGGACCTATATCAGAACTCTCAGTTTGGTTCCATTGGTCAGTATGTCTATCCTTGTGCCAATAGTATGCAGTTTTGACCACTTTAGCTTTTTAATGTGTTTTATAGTCAGGTAGTATTATTCCTCCAAAAATTTTTTTCTTTTACAGTATGTCTTTGGCAATTTGGGGACTCTTATCCTTTCAAATAAATGTTGTAGTTAGTTTTTCCAATTCATTAAAAAATGTATTGATTTTTATTGGGATTACATTAAATATGTAGATTAGTTTGGGTAGGATAGACATCTTAATGATGTTTAGTCTTCTGATCCATGAACAGGAAATGTTCTCCCACTTTTTAAAGTCTTCTTTGAAATCCTTTAACAGTGTTGTGTAGTTTTCTATATATAAGTCCCTTACAACTTTAGTTAAATTTATTCCTAGGTATTTTATTCATTTAGTTTCTATTATAAATGGTATATTTTTTCTTGATTTCCTACTCAGATTGCTCATTATTGGTGTACAGAAATGTTGCCGATTTTTGAGCATTGATCTTATAGCCTGAGACTTTACTGAACTCATTTAAAATTCTAGAAGCTTTGTTGAAGATTTCTCGGGCCTTTCAATGTATAGGATCATGTCATCTGCAAATAGTGAAATTTTTACTTCTTCCTTTCCAATTTGATGCCTTTAGATCATTTTCTTGCCTCAGTGCTTGAGAAAGTACTTCTTAGACAATGTTAAATAGGAGAAGTGATAGTAGGCATCCTTGACTTGTTCCCAATATTAAAGGGAAAGATTTTAGGATTTCACCATTGAAGATGATTTTACCTGTGGGTTTTTCATATATACTCTTTATCATCTTTTGAAAGTTTCCTTTATTCCTATCTTTTGCAGTCTTTTTATCAGTAAAGGGTGTTATATTTTGTCAAATGCTTTTTCTGCAACTATAGAGATGGTTATGTGATTTTTTTCCCTTCATTTGTTTTTATTGTGTATTACATTGATTCAATTTCTTGTGTTGAATCAACCTTCCATACCCAGGATGACTTGCACTTGGTCATGGTGTAAAATTCATTTGATATGCTGTTGAGTGTGATTAGCAAATATTTTGTTGAGGATTTTAGCATCTAGATTCATTTGCAATATCAGTCTGTAATTTTCTTTTCTTGTGGCAATTATATGCTTTGTTTGGCTTTGGTATTAGGGTAATGTTGGCATCATGGAAAGAGTTAGACAATGTTACTTCTACTTCTATTTTTTGGAATAGCTTAAGCAGGATTGTTGTTAGTTCTTTCCATAATGTTTGGTAGAATTAAACTTTGAAGCCATCTGGCCCTGTGTACTTCATAGTTGGGAGGTTTTTGGTGACTGAGTCTATTTCTTTACTTGTAATTGGACTGTTGAGTTCATCAATTTCTTCTTTCATCAATGTAAGCTGCTTGTGAATTTCTAGGAATTTGTTTATTTCCTCTAAACTATCTTTCTTATTGGCATATAATTTTTCTAAATATCCTCTTATGATACTCTTTTTGTGTGTGTGTGTTTGTGGGGTCAGTGGTGATATCCCCTTCCTGAATTCTTATTTTGTGTATTTGCATCTGCTCTCTTTTTTTCTTTTTTAGTCCAGTTAAGGGTTTGTCTATTTTATTGATCTTCTCCAAGAAGCAGCTTTTGATTTCTTTATTTTTTCTAGTGCTTTCTCATTTTCTATTTTGTTTAGTTCTGTTCTAATCTTTGTTATTTCCTTCTTTCTACTTTGTTTGGGGTTAGTTTGTGGTTGTTTTTCCAATTTCTCCAGGTGTGCAGATAGGTCTTCAATTTTAGCTCTTTCTTCTTTTTTGATATATGCATTTATTGCTATGAACTTCCCTCACAGTACAGCTTTTGCTGCATCCCATAGGTTTTGATATGTTGTGTTGTCATTTTCATTCATTTCATGGTAGTTACTGATTTTTTTAAAATATCCTCTTTGATCCACTGTTTATCTAAGAGTGTGTGGTTTAACTTCCATATCTTTGTGCCTAATCTGGTTCTATGGCCTTTACTTGTTTCCAATTTCTTTCCACTATGGTTAGAGAAATTAATCTGTAAAATCTCAATTTTTCTGAATTCAGTGAGAATTTTTTCTGTGGTATAGCATGTGATCTCTTGGAGTATGATCCATGTGCACTTGAGAATAATGTGTATCATACTCTATTGGGGTGTAGTGTTCTGTATAAGACTATTTGGCCCAGATATTCTAATGTGTTAATCAAAGTCTTTGTTTCTTTTATTCTTGTCTAGATATTCTGTCTAATGTTATAAGCGTGCATTAAATTCCTCCACTATAATTTTAGAGGCATCTATTTCTTCACTTAGTTTTTCCAGTGTTTGCCTCATGTATTTTGAGGTGCGCTGTTCAGTGTGTAAATGTTTATGATTGTTCTTTCTTTTTGGAAGATTACTCCTTTCACTAATATATATTGTCCATTTTTGTCTCTAACAATAGTTTTGCATTTAAAATCTATTTTTTTCTTATATGAGTATAGCTACTCCTGCCCTTTTTTGTTATTGTTTGCTTGTAAAATTATTTTCCAGCCATTCCCTTTCAGCCTCCTTGATTCCTGGGTTCTAAGGTGGGTTTCTTGTAGACAACATATAGTTGAGTCATATTTCCTAATCCATTTTGCCAATCTTTGTCTCTTGAGTGGTGAGTTTAATCCATTAACATTCAGTGCTGTTACTCTCAAGGAATTACTTACATTAGCCATATTTTCTTTGGGTTTATGTATGTCATATGTTGTTTTTATTTCTCTTTTCTGTTGTTTTAGTTGTTCTTACACTCTCTTCCAGCTCTCTTTCTCCTGTTTTAACCTTTCTACCTGCAGAAGTCCCTTTAGTATTTCTTGAAGGGTTAGGTTGCTTATCGGCATACTCTCTTAATTTCTGTTTATCTGTGAATATTTTGAACTGTCCATCATTTTTGTATTTAAGCTTTGCTGGATAGAGAATTCATGGCTGAAAGTTTTTTCTTTTAGTGTCAACTATGTCATACCACAGCCTTCTTGTCTTCATGGCTTCAGAAGAGAAATCAGCACTTAATCTCATTCAGCTTCCCTTGTATCTGATGGCTCTCTTTTCTCTTGTTCTCTTCAATATTTTCTCTTTGACTTGAGATAGCTTTCTAAAGTGAAGGATAGGGTTTTGCATCTGGCTCATCCTATACTCAAAAAGAGGCACAATGCTTAATTGGACTTTTCAGATTTTGGAGACAACATAATCCTTATTTGAGTGTTTTATCCTGTACCATGTACTGGGTGGTGAGAAAAGCTGATAGCACTGAGTGGGGGCCAGACCAATAGAGGCTCTGTAAGACCAGGCTGCTGTGCAAGTGGTACTCCCACTTTGGTTATGTGATCCTATAGATCCAATGGGGCTGGAAGTGCCAGTGGCAAATAGAGATGCTGTCCAGATCTTCTTCCAGGCTGCTGTGGAGAATCACAATGCAGACAATTAGGATTTTGGACCAAAACCCTGCCATTTTCTGCAGAAAACTACTCTCCTTTAGAGAAACAGCTTTTGGCCTGCTACTGGTCTTAGTAGTGACTGAATGCTTAACTTTGGGCCACCAAGTTACCATGAGACCCAAGTTGCATATCATGAGATGAGTATTGTCTGACCCACCAAACCATAAAGTTGCACATTTACAGAAGCACTCCATCAGAAAGTATCAGTGGTTTATATGAGATAGGACTCAAGTAGATATTGTAGGCATAGTAAGTTACATGAAAATGTGCCCAAATGTCCATGGCAACCACTCCTATCATATTACCTTCTCTTTTCCAGTCCGTATTTATGGCCTCATCAGGAGTTCCAGATAATCAGGTGACTGAGGAAGAGAAAAATGAGGCCAGTTTCACAGATGGATCTGCATGAGATGCAGATACCACCCAGGAGTGGACAGCAGCAGTACTGCAGCCCATTTCTGGGATGTCCATGAAGGAGTGTTGCCATAGAAAATCCTCCCAGTGGGCAGAAATTCAAGCAGTTCACTTGGGTTGTTCATTTTGCTTGGAAGGAGAGATGGCCACAGCAGCATTTGTACACTGATTGATGGGCTGTTGCCAATGGTTTTGATGGATGATCAGGTAATTGGAGGGAATTGGATAGGAAAATTGGTGACAAAGAGATCTGGGGAAGATGAGTGTGGATAGATCTTACTTAGTGTGAAAAACATGAAAATATTTGTGTCCCACATGAGTGCTCACCAGATGTTTACTTCTGCAGAGGAAGATTTTATAATCAAATGTATAAGATGATCCCATCTGTGGATTGAAGTCAGCCTTTTCCACAGACATTCATGTCATTGGCTAATGGGATCAGGAACAATGTAGCCACAGTGGTAGGGATGGAGGTTATGCATGGGCTCAGCAATATGGACTTTCCCTAACCAAGGCTGACCTGGCTATAGCAACTGCTGGGTGTCCAAACTGACAGCAGCAGAAACCCATAATCAGCCTCTGACACAGCACCATTCTACAAGCTGTTCAACATGTTGCCTGTTGGCACATTGTTTACATTGGACAACTTCCATTATGGTGGGAGTAATAATTTGTTCTAACTGGAATAGACACATACACTGGATATGGATTTACTTTCCATGCATGCTGTGCCTCTTTCAAAACTGCCATCCATGGACTTACTGAATGTCTTATCCACTTTCATGGAATTCCACACAATATTGTTTCTGATAAAGAAACCCATTTAACAGAAAATGATGTGCAGTAATGGGCACATGGCCAGAGAATTCATTGTTCTTATGTTCCTCAAGATCCTGAAGTGTATTGATTGATAGAATGGTGGAATGGCCTTTTGAGCCTCAATTATGGCACCAACTAGGTGGCAACAATAATTCCATTGAATTGGAATTTAAGACTGCAACCTGGTGATTTTTGACTCCTCATAACTCTGAATCAACAAAGAAGAGTTGTTACTGTGATGCCTGAAGTAAATAACCCTGACTATCAAGATTAAATAACACTGCATCTGCACAATGGAGGTAAAGAAGAGTTTGCCTGGAATACAGGAGATACCCTAGGGCATTTCTTAGTACTACCATGCTCCCCAATTAAAGTTAATGGAAAACAAATAATCCAATCCAGGCAAGGCTAACAATGGCCCAGAGTCTTCAGGAATGAAGGTGTGGGTCACTCCACCATACAAAAAACCATGAATAACTGAGGTGCATTCTGAGGTTAAAGGCAACATGAAATGGGTAGTTGAAGGTGATAGTGATAAATGCAAAGTTAAAGCACATAACCAGGTACAGAATAAAGGACTGTAGTTGTCAAGAATAGTTCTTACTTCTTTTGTTCTGAGTATGTTTATATTTGTACATAAAACAAATGCTCTTGTTTTCTTCCCTACCTTTTCACCTTATCATATGACATAGGTTGTATTAGCTTCATGTCATAGTATTGAGGGATGTCAAGTTAAAGAGTGAGTATTACTTATGGATTTTCATGCTTTTCTGAAGGAATTTGTGCATTTCCATCTATATGCAGGACAGTTGAGTATTTTTAGGCAAAAAAAGTATATGTCTGTTTGTAATGCAGGAGATTGAGCCCTGAGTGTTCAACTGAATACTAAATATTCTTTATATTCCAAAGAATCCACATGGAAGCCATAAGGACAGCAACAGCCATGCCAATTATTTACTCATTTGTCCTGATAATGGCTGTCAGGCAGTGAAAGCACCCATAGAGTGGGGAAACAGAGCTTATATGAGGTTGGACAGCACAAAGGAGGCTAATTAATACATAGAGCTGCTCAAGAGTGTACATAGCCTATGGAATGATTAACAGTGAGTGCTTGCCTACAGGAGGGGCAGAACAATAACAGTAAATTAAGGGTTGGAGCAATTAACATCCTTTTGTAGTATACTAATTTCTCTTCTTGCTGCCAATCTCTCCCTTGCTGAGGGGGAATGGGTCATAAGCTGAAATGGCTCTCCCTCTCCAAGCCCTTCTATAGGCAGTTCAAGGAAAGGGCATTCCTTCTGTTTAGCCTACATTTCCAACACAATGCCCTTTCTGCTGTACAATCTGCCCGGATGTATTAATCAGGCAAAGGGGTGTTAATGTGAAATAACAGAGATTGGTTGGTCTTTATAAAAGGTATTTATTTGGGGTAGAATTCCACAGTTATAAGGCCAGAAAGCATAAGTTTCTTCCCTCACCAAAGTCCATTACCATGTTTTGGAGCAACAGCTGCTGATGTTTGCCAGGGTTCAGGCTTCTTGGGTTCTTCTCTTCCCAGGGCTGAATTTCTCTCTGGGCTCAGAGCCTCTGTTTCCTGCACAAGGTCAGCTGTAGACTATTAGGCTCTCTAGGCCTTGCTTCTCTCCACAAGGCCAGCTGTGAACTCTCAGGTGAATGGCTCATCCCTAGCCTGGGGCCTTCTCTCCAACAGCAAAACTCCAACATCAAAACTACACCTCAAAAACTGTTCCCTCTGTTCTTTGCCTTGCCTTTTATATTTGATTCCCCCACCCACCAAGGGGTGGGGTTCAATTCCCTACTGACATGGCCCAGTTAACACCCTAATCATAACTTAATCATGCCCAGATTAGCAGACCAGTTTACAAGCATAATACAATATATATTTTTGGAATTCATAATTACATCAAACTGCCAAATGGCTATACTGGCTGCCTTCCACGATGTCTAAGCAGTCAGAGCATTGGAACAATGTAGCCAAATATCACAACAGCAATAAAATGAACTGCAAATGATTGAAAGCCTATCCACAATTGCTAAGAGTCTGAGTATATATTACAGATTTCCTTTTGTTGTTTCATACAGACAGGGGCAGGTTATGCTGGCTGAACAGTATACAAGCAACACTTTCATTGGTAGTCAACAAAGTACCAAGTATAGGGGTTTTATAAGGTGGTTTCTAATACAATACATTTTTCTCTTTCCAATTTTTTTTAGTTTCATTTAGTGACACTAAAAATCAGTTTAGGCACAAGAAAAGTTCACATAGACACCCACAGAGTTTCAGCAGGAATAGCAGACCTCAGATTATTAACTATGATTTCATAATGATGTTTGGATGACTTTTATTTTTCGTGGACTTAAGATTCCCAAACCATGTGGCTGCATGGTCCATTAGCATGACAAAAATGATCTTATTTTTCCCCAGTTTGTATAGTTTGAGGCATAGGCAACAACAAGCTATTACTTCCCCTTTTGGGCTGTATGATGGCTGACACTTTAACTCATAAACTCAGTACCTGCATTGGTCCTGCTGTTAGCATCTTACCTGGAGCTGTGGCCAAAACACCCAGCACTGAATTTAAACTTATTCCACTGTTGTAAAGATCCTTTATCACCTTTTATCTGTTTCATTAAAAGGCCATTTTTAAAATGAAAAGTCCAAACAATACCCTGGTCCATAGTCTAAGACTGTATGAGGTAACTGGTAATAGAGTTTCTTGGCCACTGTCAATTTGGGTTGGCATCCCATATAGGGAACTTACATTTTTTAGGAAGCAAATAGCTTGTTGGTTACAAGAGTCCCATTGCAGTGTCTGCAGCAGTGAAAGCATACCTTGCCCCTTCTGAGAGCAGGAGGGGAATGATGTTGTAGTCATTGAAGTGAGCATGGTGGACACTCATGGGTGATGTTCATGAGCGGTTGGTGAGTAACAGGAAAGTGGAAGATCTGCCACAGGGTTCAGTAGCCATGCTATCTGTTTTCCTATGGAGCAACACTGCTGCTTCTCAGGTCTCAATTATATGGCTCTGGATCTTTGTGAGGGCATCTGCCTCAATAGTCCTGAGAAGGGTGTTAGAGGAGGGTGCAGGGACATGATAAAGGGTTACCTGCAAATGCTTGCAGGTACCCCAGATGTCTTTCAACAGATATCTACCCTAAAGATGGCAGTCCACAACAGTCCATTGTTCCTGTCTCATTTTTAGTATTTGCAATCCACCTCTGAATAGAAATGTCAGTCTTCAGAGAGACTGGACACTATTGGGTTAAGCCCTACAATTGCAACAAGGCTTGGTATGCCGCACATAGTTGTGTCTCTAAAGGGCTATATTATACTTTGCCCCCTTTCCACAAATGTGACTTAAACCAAAGGGGTATTTGTTTAGAATGTTGCTTCTGCCACAAACTCCACCCCAAGCCATGTCCAACTTACAGGGTAAGTCAAGGTCCACCAACCATTGCTGTTTAAGCCTGTGTTATTGTCCTCTTTACCTTTTTTTTTTTTTTTTAAGCAGCCTGCTTGGGGTGTTTTCTCAGTTCTATGGACAAACTTTCCTTATTAACACATACTATTGTTTTAATATTTGAGCTAAAATAAAGGATGAAGTGTCTTCAGGACCTCGACAACCATAAAAAGGCCATTAAAACTTTTTACTTTAACAGCACTTAAAGTTTGACAGCACAGCAGGTATCTTGAAGCTTTTCCCAATTGTTTGCACACCCCAGGCTCTTAAGATAAGATACAATTGTCTCTGAGGCTTCTTTTAATATTGAAAGAGGAATTACTGGTTAACATAACATCATCAACATAATGAAATAGGGTTACAGCCAAAGGTTTCTTCTATGCAGCCAGATCCTTTGCCACCAAACCAGGACAGATGGTTGGGCTATCTTGGGGAAACACTGCAAAATTCACCATCAGCCTTCTCACAAGAAGGTGAATGCAGGCTGGCTTGACTTGCCTAAGGAGATACTAAAGAAAGCCTTAGCAAGTTCTAAAGCAAAATGATAGTGACATAATTGGATATTAATTCCTTGCAACAAACCAGCAATATTTGGGACTGCTGTATACAGCAGTAGTGTTATTTTAATTTACAAAAATCTACTGTTATGCACCACACCTGGAAGCCCCCAAAGGCCACTCTCTTTATGCAGTCATAGAGTTGCTTCCTTAGTAGAGGTGAGGCAAATCAAATGAATATGAACCAAAACATCCACCTCTTGATTTCCAAGTGAAGAGGTTGTCTCTGTGACACATACCACTTCTTAAAATAATTAAAACCATGTTTAACAACATTTTAATTATATCTATTATTATGCCAAGATGTTGTTAAATTTCCAGGAATTTTATACACTTTTTAATTATTCATATGAGCATTTTACTAATACAACTTTGATTAACAGCAGGATAAAGAATCCCTTTTACTTTTATAACAATTTCTAAGCATTTTTTATCCAACTTATAACATATCAAATGAACTTACTTTACTTTTACATCTCATTATTTTACTTTTCACTTTTACCCTTTTACCATAATTACACTAATTAACAGACAGTTTATTTTAACAGTAGAGGAAAAACTACTTTCCCCATTATTTTATGAAAACCTAAGATTTCCAGAGGAATCAAGATTATCTTCTCCCTACCACCACTTATATATGCAGATTGAGGTGGCTTCTGACAGGTTTTCCTGTTATGAAATTACCTTTTGTTATTAGCATCAATTCAGTTTCTGTTTAATAATGACATCCTGGAATTAGCCATTTAAATATTTCAGTTTAAACAATGCTTCTACAAACTCCTTATAACTATTTATAACCATAAAGACTATAGTTACTTCATCTTAAGACAAATTTCACTTTCCCAGAACACATTACTTAATGCTACCTCCTGCAATACCTTCTATAACTTTTGTCCCACATACTTCCATTCTGCTTTTATGAAAACCAGCCATTTTTGTCTTAGGACAAAACCCACTCCAATGTAAAATTGGAATGGTAAATAATTTTACTAACCCTCTTGATTTGCTTGAACTTCCAGTTTTTAACTGAAGTACGCTGACATACCAACAATCCTTTGTGGTGGTGATGAAACCCCATGCCTCAGCTGAGAGGAACAAAGGATCCCAGTTAACATCAGCAAAGTCTGCTGCTGATGTTCACCAGATGGCCATAATCCTACCTCCCCATTCTGTTTGCTAATTAATGAACTAAGCCTCAAGGATTCCCTTCCCACCTCAAGGACTCTTTACTTAAACAACCCACTAACACACACAGCTCATGGAATATGTGTACTAGCCATAAATCATGCCCCCTTAAAGTATGTTTGTTTTATTTTAGCATAACAGTTCCTTAAACAAATGTCAAATTTTAGTCAGCACTTCCACAAACCCTATACTTCTTTCAATATCGATTCAAGTCTCACATTCCTCATTCCACCCTGTGAAGAAAACATAAACTATTCATTCCAATGTAGGTAAAAACAATTTTTTTTATGAAGAGGTTTGCAAAAACTTCATTAACCAAAACTTATGATTTTCATTATTTTAAAGATTTAACACATATAATGCTAATTTATCTTATTAGCATCCATACTTATTTATTAATATAAGTGCTTATTTCATTTTATGGCCATATGAATAAAGCTCTTTTAAGAATTTTCATTTATCAATTTAATATTACCATCCAGAGGTATCAAAATATACACTGGGGAAGGAAGATGGCATTGGTTTAAGAGGGCACTCAATGACTAGCTCCCTGAGGACAGCAGATTGGGGACAGGATCCTGCCTAGGGGTCTGTGCTGTGGGTGCACGAATTGAGAACTTTGAGCACATCTATCTGGAGGAAGCTTGACATTGCTCAGAAGAGATTCATGAGTTCTATCCCTGCAGGTGGAGGTTATCACAGATGGCTGAGCCCCACCATCAGGGAAAAAGTCTGGTTTGGGCCATGACTACCACTGGCAACCCAGTGCTGCTACCTTGTCTCTTCTTTGCTGTACTTCTACTCCAGTGATTTCCCATTCCCTCTTTATATTGATTTTGCCCCGGAAGCTATCTCTTTTCTTTCATTAATCTTTCTGACTTCTGCTTTCCATTGTGGTTCTTACATACCACCTTTTTTATTACTCCACAATTTAAGGGTGTCAATTTCTATTCTATATATTCTTTTCTTTACTTTTTTTAAAATTAATATTAACTCTTTCCTTTCTGCCCTTTCTTTACTCTATCTCTCCCTCCACATCATTCTAGCCTTCTAAATCATTATATATATTTCCTCTATTTGGTTTCCCAGTCCATTGTAGGTACTCCACTTTTTTTTCCTGTTACTCTACATTGCCTACATGAGTTAAATATTCATTTTACTAAGTCTTATATGGCTCCTCTTCCAACTTATATCAATATTACTATTATCCTTCTTTTGATTCCTCTGGCCCTAATATTTTGCCTTCAAGAGTACATCGAAAGAAGGAAGGAAATAAAATAAGTAGAACAAAGTTTGAAGGAGAAAACTTAACATGCACACACAGAACCACCAGCTAAATAAAACTCTAGAGCAGAGAGAGAAGCTAATCAACTGAATAAACCCATCAAGATAAAATGATAAGTAAAGGGCAACAAAAAATTACAAACCACACTGAGAAACAGGAAGACATGGACCAGTCCAATGAGCAAACTGAAAACCAGGAAGAGATGCAGAACATCGAACAACTAATCAAAGTTTCCAAACAAATATCATGGACCAAGTTAATGAAGTAAAGGAAGAGATTAAGGATATTAAGAAGACACTGGGGGAACATACTGAAGAAATTGAAAATATACATAAAAAGATCATGGATATGATGGTGATCAATGGCACAATCAAAGAAATAAAAAAGATGTGAATTCACATATGAGCAGATTAGAACTGGCAGAAGAAAGAATTAGTGAAGTGGAAGAAAATACATCTGAAATCAAACAGATAGTAGAACAGATAGATAAAAAAAATAGAAAAAATCCAGCAGGGACTCAGGGATTTAATGAAAACACAAAATGCACAAACATATTCATTATAGGCATCCCAGAAGGAGAAGAGAAGGGAAACGGAACAGGAGGAGTGCTGAAGGAAATAATGGCTGAAAACATCCCAACCCTATTGAGAGAGATAGATATATGTGTCCAGGAAGCAGAGCACACCCCAAACAGTATAAATCCCAATGGGCCAACTCCAAGACATATACTTGTCAAAATGTTCAATGCTCAAGACAAAGGAAAAATACTCAAGGCAGCAAGAGAAAAGAGAACCATCACATACAAGGGAAGCACAATAAGATTAATTACTGATTTCTCAACTGAAACCATGGAGACAAGAAGACAGTGGTATGGCATAGTCAAAGTACTAAAAGAAAAACCTTTCAGCCATGATTTCTCTATCCAACAAAACTGGCATTCAAAAATGATGGAGAGTTAAAAATATTCAGACAATCAGAAATTAAGAGAGTATGACAACAAGAAACTGGCACTTCAAACAAAACTAAAGGAAGTTCTGCAAGTTGAAATGAAAAACAGGGGAGAGAGAGTTGGAGGAGAGTTTAAAAACAACTAAAAAGACAAAAACAGAAAGAAAACAACATATGACATACATAAACCCCCCCAAAAATATGGCTGTGGTAAGAAATTCATTGCAAGTAATAACCCTGAATGTTAATGGATTAAATTTACCACTCAAGAGACACAGTTTGGCAGAATGGATAAGGAAATATGATCCACCTATATGCTGTGTACAAGAAACCAAACTTTGACCCAGGGATTCAAGAAGCATGAAAGTGAATGGCCTGAAAACAAATTTACAAGCTAACAATACCCAGAAAAAGGGTAGGAGAAGCTATCCTAATATCAGAAAAAAATAGACTTTAAATGCAAAATTATTGTAAGAGACAAAGATGGACACTATATATTAGTAAAAGGAGTAATCTCTCAAGAAGAGAGAACATTCATAAACATTTATGCACCTAATTGGGGTGCCTCAAAATACATGAGGCAAATTCTGGAAAACTACATGGAGAAATAAATGCCACTACAATTATAGTGGGGGACCTTATACACCATTATCATCATTAGACAGAACATCTAGACAGAGATTCATAAACAAACAAAGACTCTGAATAAGACATTAGAGGACCTGGACTTAATAGACATATACAGAACACTACACCCAAATACAGCAGGATTTACATTCTTCTCGAGTGCACATGGATAATACTACAAGATAGACCACATGCTACGGCACAGAACAACTCTCAATCAATTCAGGATGATTGAGATTATACAAAGTAATTTCTCTGACCACATGGAAATAAATTGGAAATCACTAAAGGCCAGAGAAACAGATTGGGCACAAGGATATGGAAGTTAAACAACACACTCTTAGACAAACAGTGGGTCAAGGAGGATATCTCAAAAGAAATCAGTAACTACCTTGAAGCCAAAGAAAATGAAAACACAACATAGCAAAACCTATGGGATGCAGCGAAAGCTATCCTGAGAGGGAAGTTCATAGCCATAAATACACATATTAAAAAACAAGAAAACTGGGAAGCGGCTGTGGCTCAATCAGTAGGGCTCCCATTTACCATATGGGAGGCCCTGGGTTCAGTTCCCGGGGCCTCCTGGTGGGGGCAGGCCCGCCCACATGGTGTGGTTGGCTGACCCGGAGAGCGCAGGCAGCAAGGGGGTGATGGATGAATAAATAAATAAAATCTTTAAAAAAAAAAAAAACAAGAAAACTTGAAGACCTAACTGCACACTTGGAGGAACTGGAAAAACAACAGCAAACTAAACGCAAAGGAATTAGAAAGAAGGAAATAACAAAGATTAGAGCAGAACTAAATGAAATGGAGAATAAGAAGGCACTAGAAAAAATAAACAAAACCAAAAGCTGGTTCTTCGAGAAGATCAATAAAATTGACAAACCCTTGCCAGACTAACAAAGAAAAAGAGAGAACGGATGCAAATACACAAAATAAGGAATGAGCAAGGGGATATCACTACTGACCCCACAGAAATAAAGAGTATCATAAGACGATACTTTGAAAAATTATATGCCAACAAGAATGACAATTTAGAGGAAATGGACAAATTTCTAGAAACTCACAAAAAGCCTACATTGATGAAAGAAGAAATTGATGAACTCAACAGTCCAATTACAAGTAAAGAGATAGACCCAGCCATCAAAAACATCCCAACTAAGAAGAGTCCAGGACCAGATGTCTTCACAGCTGAATTCTACCAAACATTCTGGAAAAAGCTAACACCAATCCTGCTTAAGTGCTTCCAAAAAATAGAAGTAGAAGAAATATTGCCTAACTCATTCTAAAATACCAATATTACCCAAATACCAAAACCAAACAAAGATACCACAAGAAAGGAAAATTACGGACCAGGTTCCCTAATGAACCTAGGTGCTAAAATCCTCAACAAAGTAACTGCTAATCACATTCAACAACATATCAAAAGGATTATACACCATTACCAAGTGGGTTTCATCCCTGGTATGCAAGGATGGTTCAATATAAGAAAATCAATCAATGTAATACACCACATAAAAATATTGAAAGAAAAAATCACATGATCATCTCCATAATGAAGAAAAAGCATTCAACAAAATACAGCACTCTTTCCTGATAAAAACTCTACAAAAGATAGGAAAAGAAGGAAACTTCCTGAATATGATAAAGGGTATATATGAAAAACCGAAAGTTTACATCAACTTCAATGATGAAATCCTAAAAGCTCTCCCTCTGAGATCAGGAACAATACAAGGATACGCACTGTCACCACCCCTTTTAACATTGTCTTAGTAGTACTTGCTCTAGCACTGAGGCAAGAAAAAGATATAAAATGCATCCAATTTGGAAAAGAAGAAGTAAAAATTTCATTATTTGCAGATGACATGATCCTATACATAGGAAGCCCTTAGAAATCTACACCAAAGTTTCCTGAACTTATATGGAGTTCAGTAATATTGCAGGCTATAAGATCAGTGCCCCAAATCAGTAGCATTTCTTTACACTAATAACAAGCAACCTGAGGAGGAAATCAAGAAAAAAATCCCATTTACATAGTAACTAAAATATTCTTATATCTAGGAATAAATTTAACTAAAGGTGTAAAGGACTTATATACAGAAAACTACACAACATTCATAAAGGAAATCAAAGGAAGCTTAAATAAATGGAAGAATATTCCCTGTTCATGGATAGGAAGACTACAAACCATCAAGATGTCTATCCTACCCAAACTAATCTACAGATTTAATGCAGTCCTAATAAAAATCAACACTGTATTTTTTAAAGGAACTGGAAAAACAACAAAATATATTTGGAAAGGTAAGAGACCCCAAATCGCCAAAGACATATTGAAAAAGAAAAATGAAGTTGAAGGTATCACATTACCTGACTTTAAAACATACTACAAAACTCCAGTGCTCAAAACTGCATGGTATTGACACAAGTATAGACATACTGACCAATGGAACCAAACTGAGAGTTCTGATATAGATCCTCCCATATACAGTAATCTGATATTTGACAAGACCACCAAGTCCACTCAGTTGGGGAGAAAGGCCTCTTTAACAAGTGGTGCTTGGAGAACTGGATATCCATATCCAAAAGGATGAGAGAGGAATACCATCTGATACCTTATACAAAAATCAACCCAAGGTAGATCAAAGATCTAAATAAAAGAGCCCAAACCATGAAGACCTTGGAAGATAATGTAGGGAAGCACCTACAGGACCTAGTAATAGGAAATGGTTTCATGAACTTCACACCCAAAGCACGAGCAGCAAGAGAAAAAATAGATAAATGGGATCTCCTCAAAATTAAGAACTTCTGCACCTCAAAGTACATTATTGAGAAAATAAAAAGGCAGCCTATCCAATGGAAGAAAATATTGGGCTATATATCTGATAGGAGCCTAATATCCTGCATATATAAAAAAAAATTCTACACCTTGAAAATAAAAAGACAAACAACCCATTTAAAAAATGGGCAAGTGAACTGAAAAGACACTTCTCCAAGGAAGAAATACAAATGACTAAAAAGTACATGAAAAAATGCTCAACATCGCTTGCTATCAGGGAAATGCAAATCAAAACCACAATGAGATACCATCTTACACCCATCAGAATGGCAGCTATTAAAAAAACAGCAGACTCTAAGTGTTGGAGAGGATGTGGAGGAATAGGAACCCTCATCCACTGCTGGTGGGATTTTGGAATGATCCAGCTACTGTGGAGGACAGTTTGGCGGTACCTCAGAAAACTAACAATAGATTTTCTGTATGACCCAGCAATTCCACTGCTGGGTATATATCCAGAAGAACTGAAAACAAAGACACAAACAGATATATGCACAGCAATGTTCATAGCGGCATTGCTCACCATTGCCAAAAGTTGGAAACAGCCCCGGTCCCCATCAACAGAAGAATGGATAAGCAAAATGTGGTACATACATACAATGGAATATTACTCAGCTGTAAGAAGGAATAAAGTGCTAACATATGGAAAAACATGGATGAATCTTGAAGACCATATGTTGAGTGAAGCAAGCCAGGCATTGAAGGATGAATATTATATGACTTCACTGATTTTAATTGAGGAAAGTGAGCTGTCCCTGAGAACCATTGTCTGAAAAATAGGTTAACAAGGAAGAGAAAGAGAAAAAAATGTTGTGAGCCATCACCCCTATGGACATAATCTATGGTAAAGTGATAGAGTATAGTTGCATATTGAAGGATAGGAAAGGTGGGTAGTGATATTACTGGGTTTGGTGGTGCAGGGTCGACAGGTGGGTGATTAGGAAGGGTGGGCTATAATACCCAGGATACTGGGGGGTAGAGATGGGAGGGGGACCAGTTGCCTAATAGGGGAGGATAATCATCTTGTCAAGACCTCTTGTTGCATGTAACTAAGAAGCTTGTCATCCAACCAGTCAAGACAGGGGAGTGTTATGTGCCCCAGGGGGATGGGGAGGAAGTAACAGAAAAGACTGAACACGGGGTATTTAGTGGTCAGGGGAAATGTTTTTCATTACCTTACAGTAATTGACACAGGACATGGTAAATATCACCAAAAATTATTATACTGTACCATCTAATTTGTAAACTATATTGTAAACCTTGACAATGTTTAGTGGCTATGTTTCAATATTTGTATAAGAGCTATAACAATGCTTTCATCCATATAAAAAAGGTTTTAATATGGGGTGAGGAAAGGTGAAGGAGGTTGGGTATATGAGAGTCTCTAGTATTCTGTGTATGACTTTGCTGTGACCTAAAACTTCTTTGAGAACTAAATGAAAATTTGGGATACACCGTGGAGTGAGAGGGGAAAGGTGCCACGGTACAGACTGGACACCCAATAATGCAGTGATAAAAGGAAATGATAATAATAATTAAAAAATTTTTTCCCATTTTTTGAATGTCCCAAACCTTTCATTTTATTTTAAATTTAGGGTTTTTTTATTCTGAGTCTCCATATATTTTATCTCTTACATTTAAGCTTATCATTATTTCATTTTCCTATTAATTGTATTTGGCTATTATATGGGCTTCATCTTCAAGGCAGGTTTAGATCACAGAAGGGTTACAATGGGGGCAGTTGAGGATCATTGGTGGGGTATGTCTGGGATGGGGGTTTCATGGGAGGAAGTTCAACTGAATATACATGAATGATATATAAAAATGTTCAAATCATCAAGGGATAGGGCATGGTCACAGTGGGTAGGCAGTCACTCAATAAATGAGGGAATACTGAATTCCCAGTCTGGTGAGTTCTGCCACATTCTCCAAGAGAGAAGCAACAGTCCCCCAAGTGCAGGGGCAGTGTCTGGCAAAGGAGGATGGTCCACTGATGGGTTCTTGTTATTGATGACTAGTCTTACAAGTATTTGCTATTGTAATTGAAACTTAGCCTCTTGTTATGGAGTGCCTAAAGGTTGCCACCTGAGAGCCTCCTTTTTGCTCAAATGTGGACTCTCTCTAAGCCAAACTCAGCATATGAATGCATTACCTTCCCCCCAATGTGGGACAGGACCCCCGGGGATGAGCCTCCCTGGCAATGAGGGATTAATACAAAGTGCCAACTGGCAATAACAGTGGAAAAAGACCTTGAATAAAAGGGGGAAAAGGCCACAGTTCACACTGTAGACCACACTCTCTCCCACTCAGTTCTGAGTGGTGTGTGCTGATTTAAAATGGCCTACATCTGTTGCCACAACAGTACTCAGGACAACCTCCAACTCCCAAAGAAGCCCCTGTATTTCAACTGCTCATCCCCTCCCTACCCCAAAAGTGTCAAGTGGCCACTGGCTCCACCTCATTGTTATAATTTCTTGCATTGCTAGAATCACCATATGTGAACAAGAGAATAGCATCAAGTCCACTCTATTCCATAGTTCTTCCCCCAATCCTGAGGGGACTGGGATGGTGATGTCCACTCCAACTCCAAGTGAGAGAGGGCTTATATCCCATGGATATGGTGGGTGGGATGATCCTGCCTGCAGATGCAGGCCCTCTCCATTCCCTGGGATGGGGCCACACTTGTGGGAGATGTTTGTGTGGGATGTGGTGGGAGGTGTGGAAGGTGGGCAACATGGGAATCCCAGTGGGTTCCGTGTAATATTTTGGGTAATCTAAGCACCTCTTAAAATATATGTATATATATATATATATATATATAACATTTTTGTAAGCAAATACACATATATGCATATATATTTATATATCATTTTGCAAATGTTTGTATGTATTGTGAGAATTTTGATTTTTACCCACAATAAAAATAAATTAAAAACAAAAAAAAGGAGGAAAAGGTAAAGACAAATGAGATCATGTGGCTAAGAGACTTCAAAGAGAGTTGGAAGGTCATCCCAGAGGTAATGTTTATGCACACCTCAGTAGGATCTTATAGAACACCAAAGTGGATATCACCCCACACAAAGGGGCTGGTCAGGGCTCTGGAGACACCCAGGTCCTATATGGGGGAGATAGCTCCAGAGATTGATGCCCTATCAATGGGCTCTACTTTGGAATCTTTGCTCCTGAGAGTGACAAATTTGGACTCAAATAAGTCCTCCCTGCCCATGGTCCATCAGTCCCTTCTATTCAAACCAATATGTGGTGCTGGAGTTTGTAGGTGTACTTCCATGTACTTGAGCTTTTGGCCTGCCCATTTGCCAGCTGTGCCTGGAATCTCAGTGGAGCTGCAACTACTACTCTACAGCTCAATGGACTCACCCAAGTCACCTGGTGAGAAGACGATGATGGACAATGGCTATCCCAGGGAGTGGAATGAGCCTGCAGCTGCAGGCAGGATAATAACATTCATCATATCCATGGGATATGGGCCCCCTCTCACTTGGAGGTGGAGTGTACATCACCATCCCAAACTCCTCAGGATTGGGGGAAGAGCTATGGACTAGAGTGAACTTAATGGTATTCTGTTGTAGACATATTGTGATTCAAGCAATGGAAGAAATTACAAGAGTGAGTTGGGGCTTTTTCAGGACTTGGGAATTATCCTGAGTGACATTACAATGACAGATATAGGCCATTTTACATCACCATATACCATGCAGAACTGTATGGGGAAGAGTGTGGTCTACAATATGAACTATGGTACATGCTTAGTGGCAAAGCCCCAGGATATGTATATCCATTGCAGGTGATGTACCACCCTAATGAAAAATGTTTATGTTGGATGTTATGGGAGCTGTGCGAGGTGGGGAACATGGAAATCCCTGTAATTTTTGTGTAACATTTATCTAATCTAAGCATCTTTTAAAATATAAAAAAAAAGTACCACACAAATACAAAGTATCAACAATAACAGAGTATATGTGAATGTTGTACTTTTTCATGAAGTATCTGTAGTCCTGTAATATTTCTAATTTAAAAATAATAATATTTCAAAATGTTATACTAACAGAAAAAATAAACTGCTTTAAAAAATAAATAAATAAATATTTTAAAAATATATACACTGACACTGAAGAAATGTGCAAACACAAAAGAGTTAAGACACACCAACAGAAACATAAAGCTTATTAATTTGACTCATAATTCTTATTCCTTTGGTATGGCTGTCTCCAAGCCCTCCATCATTTCACATCTCTGATTTTACTGCTTTTAACATTTCTTCTGGAATCCATGGTGCCTGTCATATGCAAGCTCATTTCTAGAAACTCTTTTATCAGTAATCAGCAACCAGTTAGGAATATTTGAGTAGTATAAATGTGGTTAAGCTCTAATTTAGCAGTTTGTACAGACAGATATTTAACAAATGTATCTTGGATTACTGCTCTTTTGGAGTACACTCAGGCTGGAAATTCAGGAATAAGTTATTTATTCAAAACTGAAAACTACTTGTTAACACCTTGATAAAAATTCTGATCCAAATAAAATGTGACTAAAACTTAAAACATTGTCAAAATAATGTCCCATTTAAACTTTTCCACAATTTACATAAGTCTTATGAGCTTTCAGTTTGGTATTATATTTTTAATTGCAGGCTTGCAAAAACTGTGAGCAGTTTTCTATTCTCTTGCTTTCATAGTGTTGTCTAGTTCAAAAGTTACTAAATTTTAACAGCACTAATTTCTTCAATTTGGCTATACATGCCCAATTAGAATTAGCATGAAAACAAAACAGAGAACATTAATGTTGCTAAGTTTTTCTACTCTTCCAGCAGTTTAATACTATCAGCCCCCACTAGCACACAGCCACACCATTCAGGCAGCAGGGGGGTTGGAGAGATATAGTCAGAATGTTTTCCTTATCTTAGTTAATTCTTTAGCAGAATGTTTTCTTCCAAGCATGATTTTACTGAAAAGTGCCTTATTTAGCACTTTGGCTTTTGTGGGATGTTGTACCTGTGATTTTGCTTACCTTTGCACAAACAGTTAAACATTATTTAATGATTCTTCTTTAGTTTCTACATCTGAGTCATTATTTCCTTCTTATATTGGTGCTCAGAGAGACCTGTCACTAAGGCAGAGGTGGGATCCTGCAAATTCCTTTCTATTTGTAATTTTTATTTTCTTTAAACCCAAACATATGGACAGGCCATTTTGTGCACCTGTTTTTGTGCTTCCTTTGATTTCTTAGGTATATTCTCCCTGTGATCCACCTGCACCAGGTGGAGATCTCATTCCAACTCTTAACTATTCCTCCACCCACCTTCCTTTTCTTCCACTGCTAACAGCTTGTTAGTAATATCATGCAAGAAAAGGAGGAAGGGTCACGCAATGGCTGCAGCCACCACATGTTGCTCTTTTTTAATTAAAGTCCCCTTTGCTCTTATCTCTAACTGCACTAATCCAGCAGGAGTGTATTGGGCATCCCTCAACTCCCCCACTAGTTCCCATGAGTCTACCAGCTGGGCAAGCTTGTACCACATAGAAGTGCATGGCCACCCCAGGATCCTACTGTAGATTCCTCCATGTACTGTAGAGTCTCCCTTACAGCATCTGAAATGGCTGGCACACTTTCAACCACCTAATCCTTGACGTGGTTCTCCAGAACATCCTGCCAACTATGCCAATTGTACTGCAGGAGATTGAGCCCTGGAGGTCAACTGAATACTCTTGTTATTCCAAAGAATCCACATGGAAGCCATAAGGCCAGTAACAGCCATGCCATTTATTTATTCACATGCTCCAATGACAGCATTGGGCTGTGACCACACCCATATAGTCGGGAAACAAAGGTTATATAGGGCTGGACAGCACAAAGAGGGGGACTGACTAATATGTAGAGCCATGTATGGGTGCACATAGCTTATGGAATGATTAACAGTGAGTGCTTACCTAAGGTGTTGAGGCAAAACAGTAACTGGAAATCAAGGTTTGGAGCAATTAACTTCCTTTTATAGCAGACTAATTGCTCTTCTTGTTGCCAGTCTCTCCCCTGCTGAGGGGGAATGGGCTATAGGCTGATATGGCCCTTCCCCTCCCAGCCCTTCTGCAGGCAGTTCAAGGAAAGGGTGTTCCTTCTATTTAACCTGCAATGTTATTGTTTTTACTTAGATATTATACTTTTGGTGATGTGTATGGCAGCCAAGGTGAAAGTAGTGAACTGTGATAGTTAAGGTAATATGTCTACATGGCCAGCTAATGGTGCCCAATTGTTTGGTCATGTAATTATGGGGCTATTTTAATATAAGGATATTCTTATATTAATCACCAGTGATTTGAATGCATACATAGTTCATTATAACCATAATCAACAGAGGAGATTACAGTCATCAAGGTGTGACATCTCATCCAATCAGCTGAAGGCCTTAAAAGAAATAATTTTAACATTCAGCCAGTGTCTCCTGGAAACTCATTGAAGATCTTCATTTGAGTCCCTGCCTTGCAGTCTGCACTATGGAATATAGATCCTTTCAGTTCTATTTCCTTGTGAGCCCTGACTAATACAATATGGTTCAATGCAAAAAATCCAATACATAAAACCAAGGCATTAACAGAAGTGAGGGACAAAAAAAGTAATAAGAATTACAAAGGCTAAATGAAACAAGAACAGGAAAAGAACTTCTTTAATAACACAACCAACTTTAAATGCAAAAGGATTAAAGTCTCCAGTCAATAGGCAGAGATTGGAAAAATGATAAAAATGCATGATCTAACTACTTATTCTTTGGAGAATCCTCAGCTTAAATTCAAAGAAACATGTAGGTTGAAAGTGAAAGGATGGAAAAAATATACTATGCAAGTAGTAACCAAAAGAGAGCCACTACAATAATATCAGATAAAATAGATTTTAATTCAAAGAGTTATGATGGATGTTAGGGAAAAGTGGAGCACACTGGGACATGGAGATACTGATGATAGCAGGCAGGAAGTTTATTGAGAAGTTCTCCCAGCGGAGAGGGCCTGAAGATTAGACTTTAACTCACCCCTGGAAGGTGGCAGATATGACTTTATACCTAACATCAATAGACTGAGAACTAAGTACAGCCAGGGGACAATAAAGCCTGTAAAAGCAAATTCTTCCCTTGTATGGCTAGATGTAGTAGGCTAGGAGGTAGGGTATTCTTGGAGAACGGTTGGTGGTTTCTGGACACAGAGGGGTGAAGGTCATTATCTGCTCTACTGGCACTGGGGATGGGCTGCCTCCAAACTGTAGGCTATTGCTTGTTCCATTGGTCATGTAGGTTATCACTGGAGGCTACCTTTCTTCAATTAATGTCATGAGGGAATTGAGTCATGGTCTTATTACCTTTTAATCCTTTCAAACTTTTTAAGGGAGAACTTCTAACATTCTTAACTCTTTGATTATATCTATATATGATGAAATACCTGAGTAAAGGGAGTACTGGGCAGAAGAGGAGGGTGAGAGGTTTTGGGACATTGACTCAATCTGGCTACCTTCTGCTGTCAGGGGGTAGAGAGTGGTTCCCTTCCATCCTGCCTAACGGGTTTTGGCTTCTGGTCCCACAGAAGTTGGTGTTGTTGTTCTTGCAGCAAAAATACACCATTCACATATTCCTGAGTTGTTGTCTGTATGATTTGGTGTAGGAATCAGATGAGAATCTGTAAGAGACAAGGATCAAAAAGGAGAAGCAGCAATACTATCAGTAATGGTGTTATAATGGGTAAAAGGATTGATTTTAGCAGTAAGGAACAGAAAGAAAGAAATGAGGATAGACATGACTAGTTCCCATAGTTTTTATCTCAGGCTCTATGAATTATTAATATGTTTTCTTTCAAAACTTTAAAATTTCCTTCTACCTGCCCAGTTTTGTTAATATATAAAAAAAAAAACAAGTTTCATTTCTGATTGCAAGGTGCTTCCCGTGATCTTGTGATATTCTCACAGCTGGTTTTGAGATTAGTATATCCTGTCGGGTTAGGGACAGTGGTGGGGGGTTCGGGTCATCTGTTATCTGGATAGGGGAGCCCTGCTGGTGCTGACTGGGGTGTTAAGACTTTGTAGCTTATCCCAATTTTTTTGCCCATCCCAGGTTCTTAAGATAAGATACCATTGTCTCTGATGCATCTTTTATTTCTGAAAAAGGGGTTACTAGTTAACATAATATTATCAATAATGTTACAACCACAGGTTTTTTTACATGCAGCAGGATCTTTGCCACCAGACCAGGACAGATGGTTGAGCTATGCACACAACCTTGGGGAAGCACTGCAAAATCCACCATTTGATTTCTCACCTGAAAATAAATGCAAGTTGGCCAGATTTGGCTAATGAGATACTAAAGAAATAAACTCGCAATATCTGGGTCTACTGCAGACAGCAGTAGTGTTACTTTAATTCATGATAATCTACTTTTATGCACCACCTCTGGTCACCTTTAATGGCACTTTTTTTCTGCCACTATAAGGCTGCTTCTTTAGTCTAGGTGGGGTAAGTCAGATGAACATGAGCTAGGTGGAGAGTTTGTTTCTGTGACACACACCAATTAAAAAAAATAATAATTAAAACCATGATTAACAACACTATACTTTATCTAATATTATGCTGAAACATTTTTAGATTTCCAGGAATTTTATGCATTCTTTAAGTATTCATATGAATATTTAAGTTGTACAACTTTGATTAACAGAGGGATAAAGAATCTCTTAAATTCATAACACTTTTAAACACATTCCATTCAACTTATAATATATCAAATGATCTCAACTATTCTATTATTTCACTTTTTTCCCAAGATGATAGATAGTTTTCAGGATATGATTCTGAGAAGAGAGGTTTGAACATTATGTTCTTTTAAAAGTGATAAGATTTACTTTTCTTAAACAGCCAAGGAAATGATAAAGGTTAAAGCACAAGAAGCTATTTTGATAAATAGGATTTTATCTTTTGTATATTGATTAGTCAGGAGAAAACCTTTTGGTAAATTTTTGCTGAAACAGGCCACTGATTTGGGGAATTTTATTATTTTAACCAAGAAAGAACAAAACTTTAAATTTGCATCAGTATACTATTTGATATTAAGTCTTTTAAAAATTTATATAGACCCAATAAATTTTACTCAACTTTAACTCAAAATTTTCATTTTTATGAACTTTCTGCACTCTCTATATTCATTTAGATTTTGTTTTATAATTTAAACTTTCTTAATAACCAGGCATTTTATTTTAGGACAAAATTACTGTCTTTTACTTTAATAATTAAAATGCACTCTATACACCCTACATCCATAACTTACTAAAATGATTTTGGGAACTGTCTCAAAGGCAATTTCTTACAACATACAATTACCATGGTTACATTAATTAACAGGTATTTTAATTTAGCAGTGCAGGAAAATCTACTTTCCCCATTTTATGAAAACCTAAGTTTCCCAAGGGAATCAAAATTATCTTCTCCCTGCCACTACTTTATTATGTGGATTGAGGTGGCTTCTGACAAATTTTCCTGCTATGAGGTTATTTTTTTATTGTCATCAAATCAGTTTCTGTTTAATAATGACTTCCTGTAATTAGCCATTTGAGGATTTCAGTTTAAACTACACTTCTACAAACTTTTTATAACTATTCATAACTTCATAGAGTAGTTACTTCATTTCAAGACAAATTCCACCTTCACAGAACACATTCCCTTACTCAATGCTACCAAAATACCTTCTACAACTTGACACATGCATTTGAATAGAGCTCTTTTAAGAATTTTCACTTATCAATTTAATATTACCATCCAAAGGTATTAAAATATACACTGAACAATTAGACAAACACAAAAAGAATTACAACACACTGACAGAAACATAAGGCTCATTAACTTGACTCATAATTCTTATTCTTTTTTATGGCTATTTTTAGGCTATTCATTATTTTATATCTTTGATTTTACTGCTTTTAAGTTTTTTTTCTGGAATCAGTATTGCTTATAATATTCAAGCTTGTTTTTGGAAACAATTTTACTAGTAATCTGCAACCAGTTATGAATATGCAGTTAAGCATTAATTTAATTTAGATAGATGGGTATTTAACACATATTTTTTGATTATTGCTTTTTAGGAGTACACTTAGACTCAGGTATCAGGTAAAAGCTTACTTTTAAGAGGTGAGCAATTGCAAGTTTGTTAACTAAGGTTATTAAGGACAGCTGGGTGTTGAAATGTTTGATAAAATGAGAAGGACCAGAGGAGTAGGACCTGAGATGGTACTTGATTTGGGAAAGATCAGAGAGGGAGAAGGGGGAATGAATGTGTATAATGCATTCTGCCTTGGCCACTTCCTGGGAGGGAGGACATGAGATGGGGAAGGAGGCTTGAGAGTGAGGAGTTGGGTTTAAGAGTGGGTCATGGGTGGTGAGAATGGAGCAGATTCAAGGGGAGGTGTGGGGGAACAGGGGCAGGATGGAGTAAGATCAGGGGGGTTGATGAGGCATAAGGTGATGGGGGATGGATGTGATTGGAGGGATCCGAGACAGAAGAAGTGTTTTCTATGTGTGGAAGGGCAGAGGGGTGAGGAGGAGAGGTAAGCTCTGGCCCCAGTGCTTGTATGAGGAGGGGAGAAAGTTGGGGCAGAAGGCAGTGATGAGGAGGTAGAGAAAGGGTATTTAGATGATGAGGAGGGTGGGGATGGAGGCAATGTCAGAGGTATATATGGAGGAGGTGCAGGAGGAGCCTGACCAGCAGAATCAAAGTTGAGGTTTTCAGGGGACTTGGGGTTGGAGGGGAGAAAGAAGTAAGCTTTTGTGGAGGGTTTTGATATAAAAATGGAATTTGGTAAGAACAAATTGACAGAGGGAGGGGTGGTTACAAAGACAAAAGATAGTCTGAACATAAGAACATCTGACCACTTGCCACTGTGCTGGATAAAGTTCTCTAAGTCTTGGAGAACTTCATTGACTTTCATTGTCCAATTTGTATTGCGGCCATACATAGTTCAAAGACAAAATGAAATTTTAGGTCTGGTGTCTCTTTTCAGGTACAGAGTTTTAAGATTATGAAGGAAAAAACCCAGAGGAATGGTTTTTGGGGGATCCAAAATTGAATTCCACATTTTAGGTGATGTGGGTGTTCTCTAGAAAGAACAGGGGATACTCCAAGTGAGATAGGTATCTCCTAATCAGTCAGAAATCCCCGAAGGAAATGGGAGACCACATTTGGGACTGGATGACTCCAGAGTCAAGGGGTCTCTTCCCATGAGGGCACAGGCCTCCTGCCTGCTGTGGCCATCAAGTATGGTGAGGATCACTGATCAAGTGCTAGTATTTTTGTGGTTTGCCCTGGATAATGGAAAAAGAGAGAGAGAGAGCAGAATCCTCCAGTGGAGAAATTTTTGACTCACCCAGCTATGATTCAGTGCCTGGTGTTGGTTGGGTTCTCAGCAGTGGCAGGCTCGAGGTCCCTCACCAATCAATCACTCTCAACATGACCCTAGTCCCAGATTTTTGCATCAAATGTTGGAGAAAAATGATGCTCACTGGGATGCAGAGACTGATTTCAGGCAGGAAGTTTATTTTTATTGAGAAGTTCTCCCAATGGAGGGGGTCTGAAAATTAAACTTTAGCCCACCCCTGGAAGGTAGTGGATATGACTTTATACATTACATCAATAGGTGGGGAAACTGAATAGAGCCAGGGGCCAATAAGGGGTTATAAAAGTGAATTCTTCCCTTGTGTGGCTAGGGGGTAGTGGGTTAGGAGGTATGGTATTCTTGGAATGTGGGAGGGGGTTGTGGTATCTGGGTCCAGAAGGGGTGAAGATACTTATCTGTTCCACTCCCACTGCTATATGGCTCCTTTGTTCATTCTTGGAGGGGATGGGCTGCCTCCAAGCCTGTAAACTATGGCTTGCTCAATTGGTCATGTAGATTATGGCAGAGGGCTAGCTTTCTTCAATTTATGCCACAGGGGATTTGAGTCATGGTATTTTTATCTGTTAATCCTTGCAAACCTTGTAAGGGGGGACCTCTAGCAATGAACAAAAATTGTCATTTCATACAGATAAAGGTGAGAATTAAGCATGAAGATGTAATGATTATAAATATATATGTACCTAACAGATCTTCAAAATATATGAAGCAAATACTGACATATTTGATGAAAGAAATTGGCAGTTTACATTTTCAGTAGGACACTTTGATACAACATTCTAATTAATGGATTGTATACCTAGTAAGAAGATCAATAAGAAAATAGAGGATTTTAATGATACTATCAAGCAACTAAACCTAACAGATATATAGAGACTGTCTCCAAACAAAAAATCCTCAACAAAGCTTCTAGTGCTAATAAATGAATTCAGTGAAGTGGAAGGGTACAAGACTAACACCAAAAAATCAATAGTGTTTATATACATAAGCACTGAGCAATTGGAATAAGTAATCATGGAAAAGATTACATTTATAATATCAAATAACTGAATGAATAATCCAGGAAAAAATATATCTGAGGGTGGATAGGACTTGTACACAGAAAACAGAAAAACAATGCTAAAAGAAATCATAGAAGAAATGGTAGGGAATTCTGTATTCCTGGTTGTAACAATAAATATTGTTAAGTTTTCTTTCCTACCCAAAGCAATTTATAGAATTGAATGCAATCCCAATCATAATTCAAATAACTATATCTGAAGAAATGGAAAAGCCAATCATTAAATGAATAGGGATATGCAAGGGGCTTTGAATAGCTAAAACCATCTTGAAATAGATGAATGAATTTGGGGGACTGTATTAGTCAGCCATAGGGGTGCTGATGCACAATACCAATAATTGGTTGGTCTTTATAACGGGTATTTATTTGGTGTAGAAGCTTACAGTTACCAGGCCATAAAGCATAAGTTTCTTCCTTCACCAAATTCTAGTACCATGTGTTGGAGTAAGTCAGCTGCCAATGTTTGCCAGGGTTCAGGCTTCTTGGGTTCCTCCCTTCTTAGGGCTCTGTTGCTCTCCAGGCTCAGCTCCTCCGGTTCCTCTACAAGGTCAGCTGTAGACTATAAGGCTCTCTAGGCTTTGCCTCTCTCCAAAACGCCAGCTGTAAACCATCAGGTGAACAGCTTGTCTCTTTTCCCAGAGCCTTCTCTCCTTCCTCACGACCAAGATACTCTGTCTGCTTAACCCCCTGGGCTCCAGCATTAAAACTCCAGATTAGAACTCCAACATCAAAACCCCAACACTGTCATTTGCCATGTCTTTTATCTTTGAGACCCTACCCACCAAGTGCTGGGGCTCTACACCCTACTGACATGGCCCAATCAAATCCCTAATCATAACTTAATCATGCCCAGATGAACAGATCAGTTTACAAGCATAATCCAATATCTATTTTTGGAATTCATAACTGTATCAAACTGCCAAACTGCTACAGGGACTCACACTTTCTGTCCTTAAAACTTAATACAAAGCCACATTAATCAAAACTACATGGTAATGGCAAGGACATTTACATAGACCAATGGAATTGAAGTGACAGCTCAGAAATCAATCCTCATATTTATGGTCAAATGAATTTTGCAAGTTGGTAAACACCACTTAATTGGGAAAAAATATTCTCTTGAACAAATGGTACTAGGAAATTAGATCTCCATTTGCAAATAAAAAAGTAAGAAGACTCCTACCACACACCTTATACAAAAATCAATTTAAAATTATACAATGATCTAAATATAAGAGTTGAAAATAGCAAAATCCTATAAGAAATCATAGGAAGTATTTTCTGGACCTTGTTTCAGGAAATGATTTCTTAGACTATACACCCTAGGCACAAGTGACAACAACAACAAAAAACAGGTATATGTGATTGCACCCACGTTAAAATGTCTGCACTTTAAAGGTTTTTATTGTGAAAGTAAAATTACAACCTATTCAGTAGGTGAAATTATTTGGAAATCAAATATCCTGTAAAGTTTAATATACAGAATATATAAAGAACTCCTTATATATAAGAATGAAAAGACAAATAGTCTAATTACAAAGTGGGTAAAAGTTTTTATTATATATCTCTCCAAAAATTATACCCAAATGACCAGAATGCACATGAAAAGATTCTCATGATCATTGGCCTCAGGGCAATGCAAATCAAAAGCAGAATGAGGTATGTTTCACACCCATTTGAATATATGCTATTAAATAAATTATTGGAGAAGATGTGGAGAAATAAGAACATGTACATTTCTGGTGGCAATGTATAATGATATAGACACTGTGGAAGACAATTTGGTGGTTCCTCAAAAAGTTAAGTATAGAAGAATTCTATGACCTGGTCATCCACAACTAGATATATATCCAAAGGATTTGAAAGCAGAAACAGGAGCAGATAATTGCACACCAAATTTCATAACAGTAGTTTCCACAAATACAATGATGGAAACTCTCCATGTGTCCATCAACTGATGAGTGGTTAATAAAATGTGGTAAATACATATAATGGAACATTATTCAGCCCTAAAAAGGAATGAAGTCCAGATACATGTGATGACATGGATGAACCTTGAAGGAACCATGTTTAATGAGATGAGAGAAACAAAAGGACAAATATTGTATGACCCCACTTATATGAATTAATTAGTCTAAGCAAACTTATAGCATCAGAATCTAGCATCTAGGATACCATAGTATGGGTGTAAGGAATGGGAAATTCAGGTTTAAAATATACAGGGTCCCTATTTTTAGTAATGAGAATATTTTGGTAATGGGTGCTGCTGATGGTAGCACAATATTGTGAGGGTAATTAACAGCACTGAACTGTACACTTGAATAAGATTAAAAGGGGAGTTGTTAGATGTATATATATTAAAGAATAAACATTTAAACAGAAATATATGGAACCACATTACATAAAGAGTGAAACCTAAGCTAAACCATGGACCCTACTTAATAGAACAATTATTAAAATAGGCTATTACTAATTATTCTAAATATTCCACACCAGTGCAAGTTGTTATGGTCAGGTGGGATATGGAAATCCTGTATTTTATGCATGACAGTTTTGCAAACCCAAAACTTCTTTAATTGAAAAAAAATAGAATAATTTGGCTCTTTTCATGAAGAGAGTATTAAAAGTGAATAAAAGAAGCACCTGCCCCTCTTAAAACCAAAGCCAAAGCAAAGGCTTTGGAGATCTAGAAGACATTACTGAAAGGCCTCCACATCAACAAAAAAAGTTCTGTACATCACCAACCTCCCACAGTCCAAGATGCTGTGTCTCCAAGAACAGCCCAAATATCCTCAGAAGCTCACCCTCAGGAGAAACAAAATTTACCACTATGCATTCATAAAGTTCACACAGATCTAGGAGCAGGCCATGAAGAAGACTGGAGACAAGAACACACTTGTGCTTTTTGTGGATATCAAGGCCAACAAGCACCTTATCAATCAGGCTATGAAGAATCTCTTTGACATTGCTATGGCAAAGGTCAACACCCTCAGCAGGCCTGATAAGGAGAAGATGGCATTTGTTTGACTGGCTCTTGATTATGATGCTTTGAATATTTCCAACAAAATCTAATAATCTAAACTAAATCCAGATGGCTAATTCTAAATGTATTTTTAGACTAAAAAGTAAAAAAAGAATGAATTTGGACCCTTACCTCTCACCATTTATCAAAAATTCTTCCAAATATATCTAAGACCTAAATATAAGAGTTAAGACAAGAAAATTCTCACATGATAACATAAGGAAATATCTTCAGAGCACTGTATTAAGTAATGGATTCCTAGATTACATCAATCATGAACAACAAAAGAAAAAACAGATGAATTGGACTTCATCAAAATCAAAACTTTTGTACTAAAAAAGACATTATTGAAAATTGAAAAAGACATCCTACAGAATGGGAAATGATATTTGGAAATCACATATCTAATAAGTGTTCAATATTCAGAATATATAAAGAACTAAATGTCAAAAACAAAAACCCAAACAACAGAATTTAAAAATAGGCAATCAATAGGACTAAACAGTACTCAAAGAAGTTGTACAAATAAGCAAAGGAAATAATGCTCAACATCATTAACCATTAGAGAAATGTAAGTTAAACTACAATGAGATATCACTTTACAAAATTTTGTGCCTATTATTTTAGAAAAAGAAAATAATGGTTGACAAGTGTTGGAAGAAAGAAAGGTTGTATATCTTTTTATAGGAATGTAAAATAATGTAGTTGGTTTAGAAAGGAGTTTTGTAATTGCTCAGAAATTAAATATAGAATTTCTATATGACCCATATTTTGACTTCTAGATATATATCCAAAGTAATTGAAAGCAGGGTTGCAAACACATATCTGAACACCAAAGTTCATAGCAGCAATATCCACAATCATTAAAAGGTGGATGAAACCCTAGTTTCCATAAAGGAATGGAAAAATTGGGCACAATCACAAAAGGATATGTACATATACTTTCAGTTCTGTTTCCATGGAAAACCTTGATTCATACAGGTTTTGACAGTTTGGTACCAGAAATGCTTCTAGAGGAACAGATTCTTAAAGATGAGTTGTCTTAATTGGTTCTGGGGAGTTTGTGACTAGCTCCTTATTTTGATTAGATTTTAAGGTACTAATGACTCTATTTCCTGTGTCAAAGGAAGAGCAGTAGTCCACAGCATGATGTGGGAATAAAGCTATGCAACATATCACCGTTGGATACTCCTAATTATAAATTGTAAAAGAGAAGGATCTGGATGAGTATGTGTTCAGTACCTTAGAACATTTTTGTCAAACTCATGAGTAGCGTGAAATTAGTAGGTTGCTTCTAAGTGTTCTGGAGAAAGTAGAAAAAATGAGTGAGCCCAAGGCTTCAAATTCCTAGTTCAAGTGCTGCATAAATTACCTAAGTGTTTCTATTTGTGCCTTTATTGAAATACTTATCTCATGAAGCTACAGGGCAGAGGTATCTTAAAACCAATCCTGTGAGTCTCTGAATTAAAAAGCAAATTAAATTCTCAAAGTCACTGGGCCTTTGTGGTTAAAATCGGGATGCTGATTAGGAAGGAATGGAATCCTAAATTTTGGAATGGGGTTATATGGAATGATCCTTATAGAGTTGAGTTAATTGAACTTTAAATTCTGGAGAGTCTTTCTTGCCAGTAGAGGTAGGCTTTCCACACTCATCTGAGAAGGTTAATCTTGCTTTGCAAAAACCAAAAACAAAAAAACTGCCTTTGAAACACTGAGGAAGTTGCCTTGTAAGACACTGATGATTCTCCACAGGAACCTACCCCATCACTCCTCTTTGGTTACAGAATTATCAGTAGATAGAATCCCAACATGCTCAGAAAGGTGAGTAATCAAGAGTGACCCATGAGGAGGTATGTGACAATACAAAAAGACTGCATAATTTTTCCAATTTATGCAGAAGAAATTTGTAAAATATGTGTGGGAATGAACAGTGAGTGTGTGGAAGAGTGGGGGAAATGACATAAACTTTGATTGTGTAAATTTATTGATATAGGCTTAATGAACCAAAATTTTGGATTGAATGCTATTGCTCAAGTGGTCATAAATGACTGTGTTTGGTGTTTTTTTGTTTGGCTAAAACATGGACCAAAGGTGGTCTACACTAAGTAAAGTTGAAATTCCCAAACTTCTTTGGTATACTGTAGAGTAATTTATCCAAAGGCTTAGAAAGTTTAGAATAATAGAGTGGACTCAGCATGGAATATCTCACCTTCCTTGAATATATCCAGAGGATACAATTTTCACAACTGTGAAAAATAAATTGCTCATGGGAACCTGAGAATACTTGAATAGCTCTCTAGTCATGCTCCTCTGAAGGGCTGGAATTAGAGTGGAAACTTGCTACTGAACTGTTGCTACTGAACTAGGACCTTTAAATGTGATGGTGATCATTGTATCTTCAGGTGGCATTGTCTAAGTAGCAGCAATTAATTTCCAAGAAAATGTGGGTATGGTTAATGTAATGGATAATGATAAAAAGAAGTAATCAGAGTAATGTGACATGCAGTAATCTATGTCATTCACTAATTGATGATGGTATCCCTACAAGCTGAATAGATGGACAGTCTTACTTGATCTGTACATGCAGAAGAATATACAAAAGCCTAACTTGAATCACCAAATCAGAGATCCAATCCCCACTAATCACTTCCCAGACTTGATAGTGTTTGACAAATCCAGTCCCCATTAAATGAAGAGTAGGCAGGGTCCCCTTGAGAAAGGACACCTACTATACTGCCAAAACTTTGTACTGTTAAACTTTTTAACACCCTTCCCAAATGGACAAAAATCCTTATACCAAGGAGACTGTGCATTCAGAAAAAGTAATAATGATGCATTTCATGGGTAACTACACACTGGCTCTGAACTGATACTAATCCCAGGAGATCCTGTACATCCTTTTGGTTCACCAAAGAGAGGAGGGACTTATAGAGGTGAGGTGATCAAAATAGTTTTAGCTTAGGCTAATCTCAGAGTGCATATAGTGGTTTACCAAAAACAATGTTATGGTTACTTCTTTAAATTTGGAAATCATGATTGAATAAACATACCTAGCAACTGATAGTCACTACATTAGTTCTCTGAACTGTGGAACAAGGACTATTATGGCACAAAGGCCAGTGGAAGCCATGAGATCAATTTCAATTTAGGAAAATAACAAAACCCCAACAATACTTTGTTCATGAATTGAAGAAATCAATAAGTTGAAAGATATAGTTTTGTAAATCCCACAACATCACCATTTAACATTCCTAAATCTTACAGACAACCAAAAAGTGACAGAATATATTACCAAAGACCAGAATTACAAGAGATAGTAAAGGGAGTGCTCCAACATAAAAGGAAAAATGAAGAGCAAAAGATTTGAGAAGAGTGTAGAAATGAAGATTGTTAAAAATCAGCTCACTGATGTGGTCACACTGAGTGAACTGGAGGCTGAGTGGAGGGTGGGTTGGAGGAGCAAAGGAGAGTCCTAGACATTGGGAAGGGATGGTGCCCTGCTTCTTGATACTGTCCTGGAATAGGTGGCAGAAATTCATAGGAAAATGGTGGACCTAGGGAGCCAAATCCCATAATGGTGGTCCTGGCCTTGTCAAGCTGGTCATGCTCAAGCAGGGCATGAAAGCAGCAAAACCCAATGCTTCAGGAAAATCAACTTGGCATGGACAAGGGGTGTTGCCTTGATTATTCTTTATATCCTGGAGATAATTGCAGAACTATATGCACTGGAGTGTACCCAAAGAAGAAATGTTTTCCACCATTTGGTAAGCAGGTATCTCTGACATGGAGTATCCTTTATTTAATGAAATATTATTAATAAAATTCTTTATTATACACAGAATTTTATGCACCGATTCACACCTAAATACTTACTGTTAATGCATCCATTCAAAGAACAAATAATTACTTTATAGAACAACTACATGTCAGATATTATGCCAGATACTCTTGAAAATGAAATGACTTAGAGAAGTTCCCTGAAAGTTTGGAAAGAAACAGGGCCAAATTTGAAAAGTGTTTCAATTATCTTTTACTGTGTAGCAAATCAACCCCTAATGAAAATGCTTAAAATGACAATCATTTACCACAGTCATGACTCTTCAAATTGGTGATTTGAGGTTCTTCTGGACCAGGCTCAATTACACTCAATTGCACTTGCTCATGTATATGCAATTTGCTGCCAGATCAGTTATTGTTATTTATCTGGTCTAAAATCAACCCAACTGCAACAGCTTTATCCTTTCTCTGTATGGTCTCCACATCAAGCAAGCCAGTCAGGACTAATTCACATGGATTTTCAGGCCTCAAAAAGCAGGAAGAGAGCAAACCCATTGTACAAGTACCTTAAATTCTCTGCTTTTATCTGCGATGCTACTGTCCCAATGACTAAAGAATCATAATATTGTTACCATTTGAGGGGTAGTGAAAGTCTTCATGAAAATATTTGAAAAGTCACATTAGAAGGCATGGATACAGAGAGAAGAATGATACATGACCAATTCTTGCAACCAGCTACAAGTAATGCAATTGATTGTCTTCCAAGCTAGGATGAAGTGTTTTTTCAGAACAATGGAATACACGAGAGAGAGGGAAATTCTATAAAAAGGAGGGTCAGGAAGATTTCAACTAAGAAATTACATTTGAAACAAATATATAAATATAAATGGATGGGTAGGATGTATAAAATGGCACAGGACATTTTGATAACCCTAAGTATTCTCCTGAGGCCACAGTGCAAAGTGAATGGTAGCATGGTGTGACAAAACTCTGAGGAGGAAGGATGGGCCACTGTGACATTTTTCTACATTCATGGACGAGAACAGATCTTCTTTTTTTCTATTATATTTCCAAACATTTTCCCCCTTCTACATTCTTTATATAATATACTTTTTAATTTAAAAAATATATACTTATGTTACATAACTGTTACAAAAAAATTATAGGGCATTCCCATATGACCCATTCCCTACCTCTCCAACATTTTCCCACACTGACAACATCGTTCAATAGTGTGGTACATTTGTTAAAACTGATGAACACATTTTGGAGCATTGCCACTGAACGTGGATTATAGTTTACATTGTAATTGACACTCTTTCAGATGCAATTTTGTAAGTAATGACAAAGTATATTATGGCCTGTATCTGTAATTGCAATGTCATTCAGGAAAATTCCCAAGTCTGAAAATATCCCAATGTTATACCACTTTTTCCTTCTTTCTCCCCTCAGAATCTCTGGTGGTCACTGCCTCCACATCAATAAAATTTCTTCCAATTCTAGAATCACAATAAGTCTATAGTAGAATAACAGCAAGTCTACTCTAGGTCATCGTTCTTTCAACAATCCTGAGGATTCTGGAATGGTGATGCCCATTCCACCTTTAACTGTTATGGGACTTAGATCCAATGGGACAGATGGATGAAACTATCTTGCTTGCAGTTGCAGACACTCTCTGTTCCTTGGGATGGTTATTGTGCATCATTATCCCCTTGTTAGTTGTACTTAGTAAGTCCTATGAACTGGAGAGTACGTTTTGCAACACTGTTGAGATTGATGGCCCAGCTGACGCATGGAGAGCCCAAAGATTTAAGTCTTTATCAAATATAGAACTAACTATAGGTTCAAGTAGAAGGGGCAGAAGAGCCATGTGTAGAAAACCACAAGTGATTCCAACTGTGTCACCCTGGGGATCATAAATTCCCAAGGAGGGCCCACTAGCAGGGCACCAAACTCTTGAACTTTCTGCCCTGACTGTACTGTCTGGATGTCTCTAGAACCCTCAGGAGCCCTGCTATTTGAGGCAATATTTATTTTGGCAGTCAGTGAGATCCTGCTGAGATGTGCATAATTGTAACCTCTGGAATGACTTTCCAATTCATTTAGAAGTCTCTTAGCCATATAAACTCATTTGTCATTACCCTTCCCCCCTTTTGTTGAAAATATTTTTCCAATTGCATTGCTAATTGGTGCTTGGTATTAATCCCTTGGCTCCAGAGGGGCTCATTCCTGGGATTCATGTCCCACACCAAAGGGAATTTAATGCAGTTTCGCTTAGAGAAAGGCCACATTTGAGCAACAAGGAGGTTCTCAGGAGGTAAGTTTTAGGCACCCTATAATACTAGGCTTAAGTTTCAATTTCAAAAGTAATGGTTCGTATGTACAGTCATCAATATCATGGGCCTGCCAATGGTTCATCCTCCTTCACTAGTCACTGACCTTGCACTTGGGGGATTCTTGCTCTACCATTAAAAAATGTGGCAGAATTCCCCAGGATGGAAAATTGATATTCTTTGGTTATTTTGACAATGCCCCATGAACACTGGAACACATGTATATGCCTCAGAGGCATGCCCCAGGTGAACAACCTCCCATGCAACCCCTATCACTCACACCCCACACCAATGATCCTCTCCTGCCACAGTTGTAACCCTTCTGGGATCCAAAACTTCTTCAAAAATAACCAAACACAATTTATAAGAACATGAAATAATAATGATAATTTTAAATATAACAAATAAAATACAAAAAAATTTTTGGAATAATGGAAAAATAATAAAGAAATATAAACTATTTTTAAAATTTTGACATTACATTTTCCATTACTGTAAGATCTGTTGTCTTATATGTACAGTGAGATCTTCTTCCATTTATTCCCCATGTGTTATTTTTTTTCCTTTTTTTTTTTTCCATTTTGTCTTCAAAGAAACCTTGGGTTTCTGCCCCTCTATTTAAGAACAAAGTTGGATTCTCCAGGATGGCTTCCAACACCTTTCTGCTCATTATGTGGGTCTCCACACACAGATACAATACACTTTGACAAGATGAACACTCACACACACCCTAGAAGCCTATCCCAGGTGTACCCAGTCCCATATTCCCCCAAAACCCAACACACTAAAACAGGAGCCATCCCCTGCCATATTTGCCAAGAACATTCCTAACTTTGTAGTTTCAACCACATACCTACAAATCCCCAGAGTTCACCTGCTCCCTCCCTTGTCCCTCCCCTTAGTTCAATGGCAGTCCAACCCACCCTCCCCACCCTTCCCCTTTACATACCAGCACTACCTACCCCAATAGCATCCCTGCACCACTCCCATGCCCATCCATTACACAACCACCTTCTTCCATCTTATCATAGATTTTGCCCATATAGACATCAGCTCACAACCTTCTTCTACATTTCTATCTCCTGTAAACCTATCTTCCAGACTCTAGCTCTGTGATTTAGGACAATTTGCTTAATTCATAACAGTGAGGTCATGTAATATTTGTCCTTCAGTGACTGGATTGCTTCACTCAAGATAAAGTCTTCAAGATTCATCCATGTTATCCTGTGTGTTAATACTACATCCCTTCTTACAGCTAAGTAATATTTCATTGTGTGTATATCGCACAAGGTGTTTATCCATTCATCTGCTGATGGACTTTTGGGTTATTTCCAACTTTTGGCAATAGTGAATACAGCTGTTAAGAACATTAGTGTGCATTTTAATTTGTGTCCCTGCTTTCAATTCTTCTGGGTATATACTCAGCAGTGGAATTGCCAGATCTTATGGAAGTTTTATAGTTAACTTCCTGAGGAACTTCCAAACAGTACTCCACAATGGCTGCACCATTCTACATTCCCACCAGCAGTGGATGAAAAATCCTATTCCTCTACATCCTCTCTAACACTTGAAGTCCTCTGTTTTTTTAATAGATGCCAATCTAATGTGTGTAAGATGATATTTCATTGTAGTTTTGATTTGCATTTCCCTAATAGCTAGAGATGTTGAGCATCTTTTCATGTGCTTTTTAGCCATTTGTATTTTTTCTTTGGTGAAGTGTCTATTCAAATAACTAGCCCATATTTAAAATAGGTTCTTTGTCTTTTATTTTAGAGCTATAGGGTTTCTTTATATATGCTGGATATTAGATCCTTATCAGATATATAGTTACCAAATATTTTCTTCCATTGAGTAGGCTGCCTTTTCATTTTCCTGACAAACTCCTTTGAGGTTCAAAAGTTTTTAGTTTTGAGGAGGTCTAAATTATCTATTTTTTCCTTGATTTCTACTGCTTTGGGTATAAAATTCATGAACCATTTCCTATTACAAGATCCTGTAGATGCTTCCCTACATTATCTTCCAAGGTCTTTATGGTCTTGGCTCTTATATTTAGATCTTTGATCCATCTTTAGTTGATTTTTGTATAACGTGTGAGATGGTGTTCCTCTCTCATTCATTTGGATATGGATATCAAGTTCTCAAAACACTTTTTGCTGAAGAGGCCATTCTTTCACAGTTGAACGTGCTCAGTGGCCTTGTTGAATATCAGCTGACTCTATATACAAGGATCTATATCAGAATTCTCAAATCAGTTCCATTGTTCAATATATCTATCATTGTGGTAATACCATGTAGTTTTGACCATTGTAGCTTTGTAGTATGTTTTATAGTCAGGCAAGTTGATTCCTTAGATTTTCTTTTTCTTTTTCAATATGTATTTGGCTATTTGGGGTCTCTGGCCTGTCCAAATAAATTTCATAGTTAGCTTTTCCAATTCAGTAAAAAATGCTGTGGTAATTTTTTATTGGGATTACATTAAATCTGTAAATCAGTTTGGATTGGATAGACATCTTAATGATATTTAGTATTCCTATGCATTAACAGGGAATATTCTTCCATTTAGCTGGGTGTTCTTTGATTTCCTTTAACTGTTTTGTGTAGTTTTCTGCATACAAGTCATTTACACCTTTAAAGTTATTCATAGATATTTGATTATTTTAGTTGCAATTTTAATTGGGATTTATTTCTTGATTTCATCCTCAGATTGCTCATTATTGGTGCAAAGAAATGCTACTGATTTTTGCACACTGATGCTATAATCTGTGAGTTTACTGAATTCATTTATAGGCTCTAGAAGCTTTGTTGTAGTTTCCTCAGGGCTTTCTATGACTAAGATCATGTCATCTCCAAAGAGTGAAATTTTTACTTCTTCCTTGCCAATTTGGATGTGTTTTATTTATTTATTTATTTTTATTATTATTGTGGGTAAAAATCAATTTTCTCACAATACAAACCAATATTTATAAAATGATATATAAATATATATTCATATATGTGCATTTGCTTACATAAAAGTTACATATATATTTTACATATTTCAAAAGATGCATAGATTACATAAATGTTACACAAAAATTACAGGGATTCCCATGTTCCCAACCTCCCACAACTCCCATAAAATCCCACATAAACATCTTTCATTAGTGTGACAAATCACCTGCAATGGCGATACACATCTGGGACTTTGCCACTAAGCATGGAACATAGCTCACATTGTAGACCACATTCTCTCCAACACAGTTCTGCATGGTATATGCTTTGTAAAATGACCTATATCAGTCGTAATGTCACTCAGGATAATTCCCAAGTCCTGAGAAATCCCCTGTATTAAAACTGCTTTTCCCTTCCCTGCCCCGAAAGCGTCCAGTGGCCACTGGCTCCAACTCACTCTTATAATTTCTTCCATTGCTTGAATCACATTATGTCTACAACAGAATACCATTAAGTCCACTCTAGTCCATAGCTCTTCCGCCAACCCTGAGGAGTTTGGGGTGGTGATGTATACTCTACCTCCAAGTGAGAGGGGACCCATATCCCATGGATATGATGAATGGTATTATCCTGCCTGCAGCTGCAGGCTCTCTCCATTCCCTGGGATGGCCATTGTCCACCATCGCCTCCTCAACAGGTGACTTGGGTGAGTCCATTGAGCTGTACAATAGGAGTTGCAGCTCCACCAAGATTCCAGGCACTGCTGGCACATGGGCAGGCCAGAGGCTCCAGTCTCTGGAAGTACACCTACAAACTCCAGCATCACATATAGGTTTGAATAAAAGGGACTGATGGACCATGTGCAGGGAGGACTTATTTGTGTCCAACTCTGTCACTCTCAGGAGCACAGATTCCAAAGTAGAGCCCACTGATAAGGCATCGAGCTCCAGAGATAAGGGGGGATATAGGACCTGGGTGTCTCCAGAGCCCTCAGGAGCCACTTTGTGTGGGGTGATATCCACTTTTGTGATCTATGAGATCCTACTGAGGTGTGCATAAGGGTTACCTCTGGGGTGACCCCCTGACGCTCTTTGAAGGCTCTTAGCCATATGAAATCATTTGTCTTTACCTTTTCACCCTTTTATTCAAGGTCTTTTTCCAGTCATATTGCCAGTTAGCACTTGGCATTAATCCCTTGTTGCTAGGGAGGCTCATCTCCAGGAGTCACGTCTCATGCTGGGAGAAAGGTAATGCATTCATATACTGTATTTGGCTTAGATAGAGGCCACATTTGAGCCACAAGGAGGCTCTCAGGTGGCAACCCTTAGGCACACCATAACAGTAGGCTAAGTTTCAATTACAAGAGCAAAGATTCATAAGGCTAGTCGTCAATAACAAGAATCGATTAGTGGACCATCCTCCTTTGCCAGACACTGCCCCTGCACTTGGGGGACTGTTGCTGCTCCCTTGGAGAATGTGGCAGAGCTCTCCATGCTGGGAATTCAGTACTCTTTTATTTATTGACTGATTCTCCACCCACTGTGATCATGCCCTACCCTTTGATCATTTGAACAATTTTATATATCTTTTATGTATATTCAAGTGAACTTCCTCCCATGAAATCCCCATCCCAGACACCCCCCACCAATGATCCTCTCCTGCCCCCATTGTAACCCTTCTGTTATTCAAACCTTCCTTAAAGAAGAAGCCCATAAAGTAGCCAAATATACTTAATAGGAAAATGAAATAATAATGATAAGTTTAAATTTAGGAGATAAAATACATGGAAACTTAAAAAAAAACACTAAAAATAAAATAAAATTAAAGGATTGGGATATTCAAAAAATGGGAAAATTTTTTTTAAACATTTTTCCTTTTATCACTGCATTTTCTGTGTCCATCTGTACCACGGCAACTTCCCCCTCTCACTCCCCAGTGTCTCCCAAATTTTCATTAATTTTCAAAGAAGTTTTAGGTCACAGCAAAGTCACACACAGAACACTAGAGACTCTCATATGCCCAACCTCCTCCCCTATTCCTCACACCATATTAAAACCTTTTATGTGTATGGTAGCATTGTTATAACTGTTATACAAATAGTGAAACATAGCTACTAAACATTGCCAATGGTTAACGGTATAGTTTCCAACTTAGATTGTATGGTTTAATAATTGTTGATGATATTTAACATGTCCTGTGTCCATCACTATAAGGTAATGAAAAACATTTCCCTTGACCACTAAATACATCCTGTATGATTTATTCTGTTCCTCACACCCCATCCCCCTGGGGCACATGGCACCCCTCTGTCTTGACCCATTGGATGACAAGATGCATAGTTACATGCAACGAAGGGTCTTGACACACTGATTGTCCTCCCCTATTAGGATTGACCCTTGCTCATAAGAGATGCCCAGATGTCTGTTTCTGGGAGAATCAGTCCTCCCAAAGATGGGGGTCCATCTCCTTCCCACTCACCATGTGGGTCTCCACTGCCCCAAACAACATATAATGACAGGATGAACACTCACACTCCCTAGAAGCCTAATCCAGATGTGCCCCATCCTGAGTGACCCCTCAAGCAACACCCTAAACCAGTGACACTACCTTGTCATATTGCCATAAGAGCATTCCCACTCCTGCATTTTCAACCTCATACCCACAAATCACATATTTACCTGGTCCCTTTCCCATCTCTACCCCCAGTATCTTGGATATTCTAACCTGCCCTTCCTAATCTACCCACCTGTAAGCCCTGTACCACCAAACCTAGTAATAACACTACAACATGATCTATCCTTCAATATACAACTATATTCTATCACTTTACCATAGATTATGTCCCTATGGGCGATGGCTCACAACTTTCTCTTCTCTTTCTCTCTCTTGTTAACCTCTTTCAGACAATAGTTCTTGGAGACTGCTCAGTTTCCTAAATTCAAATCAGTGAGGTCATGTACTGTTCAAAATTCAATGGCTGGTTTGCTTCACTCAACATAAGGTCTTCAAGATTCATCCATGTTATTCTGTGTGTTAGCACTTTATTCCTTCTTACAGCTGAGTAATATTCCATTGTATGTATGTATCACATTTTGTTTATCCATTCTTCTGTTGATGGGCACTGGGGTTGATTATAACTTTTGGCAATACTGAACAATGTCACTATGGACATTGGTGTGCATATATCTGTTCGTGTCTTTGCTTTCAATTAATCTGGATATATACCCAGAAGTGGAGTTGCTGGATCATATGGATGATCTATTATTAGATTTCTGAGGAACCGCCAAACTGTCCTCCACAGGCTGGACCATTCCACAATCCCACCAGCAGTGGATGAGGATTCTTATTCCTCGATATCCTCTCCAACACTTAGAGTCTGCTGTTTTTTTTATAGCCGCCATTCTAATGGGTGTAAGATGATATCTCATTGTAGTTTTGATTTGCATTTCTGTAATAGCTAGCGATGTTGAGCATTTTTTCATGTGCTTTTTAGCCATTTGTATTTCTTCCTTGGAGAAGTGTCTTTTCAAGTCACTTGACCATTTTTTAAATGGGCTGTTTGTCTTTTAATTTTCAAGGTGTAGGGTTTATTTCTATATGCAGGATATTAGGCTCCTATCAGATATATGGTTGCCAAATATTTTCTCCCATTGGGTATGCTGCCTTTTTATTTTCTTAATAACATCCTTTGAGGTGCAGAAATTTTTAATTTTGAGGAGATCCCATTTATCTATTTTTACTTTTGTTGCTTGTGCTTTGGGTGTGAAGTTCATGAAACCATTTCCTATTACAAGGTCCTATAGATGCTTCCCTACATTATCTTCCAAGGTCTTTATGGTTTTGGCTCTTATATTTAGATTTTTGATACCTCTTGAGTTTATTTTTGTATAAGGTGTGAGATGGTGTTCTTCTCTCATTCTTTTGGATATGGATATCCAGTTCTCCAAACACACTTGTTAAAGAGGCCATTCTCTTCCAACTGAGTGGGCTTGGTGGCCTTGTCGAATATCACATGACTGTATATATGAGGATCTATATCAGAACTCTCAATTCAGTTTCATTGGTCAGTATATCTATCCTTGTGCAAATACCATGCAGTTTTGAGCACTGTATCTTAGTAGTATGTTTTGAAGTCAGGTAGTGTATTACCTGGAGCTTCATTTTTCTTTTTCAATATTTCTTTGGCGATTCAAGGCATCTTGCCTTTCCAAATATATTTTGTAGTTTGTTTTTCCCGTTCCTTAAAAAATACAGTGTTGATTGTTATTGGGATTGCATTAAATCTGTAGGTTAGTTTGGGTGGGATAGACATCTTGATGATATTTAGTCTCCCTATCCATGAACATGGAATATTCTTCCATTTATTTAAGTCTTCTTTGATTTCCTTTAACAATGTTGTGTAGTTTTCTGTATATAATTCCTTTACATCTTTAGTTAAATTTATTCCTAGGTGTTTGATTCTTTTAGTTACTATTGTAAATGATAATTTTTTCTTTATTTCCTCATCAGATTGCTCATTATAGGTGTACAGAAATGCTACTGATTTTTGAGCATTGATCTTATAGCCTGTGACATTACTGAACTCATTTATAAGTTCCAGGAGCTTTGTTTTAGATTTCTTAGGGCTTTCTATGTATAAGATCATGTCATCTGCAAATAATGGAATTTTTAGTTCTTCTTTTCCAAATTGGATGCCTTTTATATCTTTTTCTTGCCTCACTGCTCGAGCAAGTACTTTTAAGACAATGTTAAATATGAGTGATGATATTGGGCATCCTTATCTTGTTCCTGAACTCAGAAGGAAGGCTTTTAGGATTTCACCATTGAAGATGATGTTAGCTTTGGGTTTTCATATATATCCTTTATCATATTCAGAAAGTTTCCTTCTTTCCTATCTTTTGCAGTCTTTTTATCAGGAAAGGATGTTATATTTTGTCAAATGCTTTTTCTGCATCTATAGAGAAGATGATATGATTTTTTTCTTTCAATCTGTTTATGTGGTGTATTACATTGATTGATTTTCTTATATTGTTCCATCCTTGCATACCTGGGATGAAACTCACTTGGGTCATGCTGTATAATTCTTTTGATATGTTGTTGAATGCGATTAGCAAGTATTTGGTGAGGATTTTGGCATCTAGGTTCATTAGAGAAATTGGTCTCTAATTTTCCTTTCTTGTGGTATCATTGTTTGTCTTTGGTATTAGGGTAATGTTGGCATCATAGAATGAGTTAGGCAATACTCCTTCTACTTCTATTTTTTGGAAGAGTTCAATCAGGATTGGTGTTAGCTCTTTCCAGAATGTTTGGTAGAATTCAGCTGTGAATCCATCGGGCCCTGGGCTCTTCTTAGTTAGGAGGTTTTTGATGATTGAGTATTTCTCTTTACTTGTAATTGCACTGTTGAGTTCATCAATCTCTTCTTTTGTCAATGTAGGCTGATTGTGAGTTTCTAGAATTTTTTTCCATTTCCTCTAATTTATCATTCTTGTTGGTATATAATTTTTCAAAGTATTCTCTTATGATACTCTTTATTCTGTGGGGTTAGTAGTGACATCCCCTTGCTCATTCCTTATTTTGTGTATTTGCATCTCTTTTCTCTTTTTCTTTGTTAGTCTGCTTAAGGGTTTGTCACTTTTATTGATCTTCTCGAAGAACCAGCTTTTGGTTTTGTTTATTTTTTCTAGTGCTTTCTTATTCTCTATTTCATTTAGTTCTGCTCTCATCTTTGTTATTTCCTTCTTTCTACTTCATTTAAGTTTAGATTGCTGTTGTTTTTCCAGTTCCTCTGAGTGTGCAGTTAGGTCTTCAATTTTAGCTCTTTCTTCTTTTTTAATTGGTGTATTTGTAGCTATGAAATTCCCTCTCGGGACAGCTTTGGCTGCATCCCATAAGTTTTGCTATGTTCTGTATGTTGTGTTGTCATTTTCATTAGTTTCAAGGTAGTTGAATTCTTTTGAGATTTCCTCCTTGACCCACTGTTTGTCTAAGAGTGTGTTGTTTAACTTCCATATCTTTGTGCCTAATCTGTTTCTCTGGCCATTAGTGATTTCAAATTTCAATCCATTGTAGTCAGAGAAATTATTTTGTATAATCTCAATCTCCCTGAATTCATTGCGAGTTGTTCTGTGGCCTAGCGTGTGGTCTATCTTGGAGTATGATCCATGTGCAATCAAGAAGAATGTAAATCCTGCTGTATTTGTGTGTAGTGTTCTGTATATGTCTATTAGGTCCAGATCCTCTAATGTATAATTCAGAGTCTTTGTTTCTTTATTGATTCTCTGTCTAGATGTTCTGTCTAATGGTGATAATGGTGTATTAAATTCCCCCAGTCTAATTGTAGAGGCATTTATTTCTTCATCAGAGTTTGCCTCATGGATTTTGAGGCACCCTGATTAGGTGCATAAATGTTTATGAATGTTCTCTCTTCTTGAGAGAGTACCCCTTTTACTAATATATAGTGTCCGTCTTTGTCTCTTACAGTCATTTTGCATTTAAAGTCTTTTTTGTATGATATTAGAATAGCTACTCCTGCCCTTTTTTGGCTATAGTATGCTTGTAAAATTGTTTTCCAGGTATTTACTTTTAGCCTCCTTGAATCCCTGGGTGGAAGTTGGGTTTCTTGTAGACAGCATATAGATGGATCATATTTCCTTATCTATTCTGCCAATCTGTGTCTCTTGACTGGTGAATTCAATCCATTAACATTCAGTGTTATTACTCATAATGAATTTCTTACATCAGCTATATTTTCTTTGTGTTAATGTGTCTCATATGATATTTTTATTTCTCTTTTTGTCTTTTTAGTTGTTCTTACACTCTCTTCCAACTCTATCTTCCCTGTTTTTTCCTTTCAAATTGTAGAACTTCCTTTAGTAGTTCTTGAAGTGCAGGTTTCTTTTTGGCATACTCTCTTAATTTCTGTTTATCTGTAAATATTTTGAACTCTCCAAAATTTTTGATGCCCAGTTTGCTGGATAGAAAATTCATGGCTGGAAGGTTTTTTTTTTTTAGTACTTTGACAATGTCATAACACTGTCTTCTTGCCTCCATGGTTTCAGTTGAGAAATCAGCACTTAATCTTATTGTGCTTCCCTTGTATGTGATGGTTCTCTTTTCTCTTGCTGCCTTGAGTATTTTCTCTTTGTCTTGAGCATTGGACATTTTGACAAGTATATGTCTTGGAGTTGGCCCATTAGGATTTATACTGTTTGGGTGTGGTTTGCTTCCTGGACACATACATCCATCTCTCTCAATAGGGTTGGGAAGTTTTCAGCCATTATTTCCTTCAACACCCTTCTGTTCCCTTTCCCTTCTCTTCTCCTTCTGGGATGCCTATAATGAATATGTTGTGCATTTTGTGTTGTCGGTTAAATCCCCGAGTCCCTGCTGGATTTTTTCTATCTTTTTATCTATCTGTTCTACTATCTGTTTGATTTCAGATGTATTGTCTTCCACTTCACTAATTCTTTCTTCTGAATGTTCATATCTGCTGTTATGTAAATTCACATCTTTTTTATTTCTTTGATTGTGCCATTGATCACCATCACATCCATTATCTTTTTATGTATATATTCAGTTTCTTCAGTATGTTCTCCAAGTGTCTTCTTAATATCCTTAATCTCTTCCTTCACTTCTTTTAGTTGGTCCATGATATTTGTTTGGAAACTTTGATTAGTTGTTCAATGTTCTGCATCTCTTCCTGGTTTTCAGTTTGTTCATTGGACTGGTCCATGTCTTCCTGTTTCTCAGTGTGGTTTGTAATTTTTTGTTGCCCTCTAGTCATCATTTTACCTTGATGGGTTTATTCAGTTGATTAGCTTCTCTCTCTGCTCTAGAGTTTTATTTAGCTGGTGGTTCTGTGTGTGTGTGTTGTTTTCTCCTTCAAACTTTGTTCTACTTATTTTATTTCCTTCCTTCTTTCAATGTTCCCTTGAAGGCAAAATATTAGGGCCAGAGGAATCAAAAGATGTGAAAAAGGAAGAAGGATAATAGTAATATTGATATAAGTTAGAAGAGGGGCCATATAAAACTTAGTAAAATGAATATTTAGCTCATATAGGCAGTGTAGAATAATAGAGGGAAAAGTGAAGTACCTACATTGGACTGGGAAACCAAATAGAGGAAAATATATATAATGATTTTGAAGGCCATAATGGTGATGAGAGAGCAAAAGGGTAAAGAAAGGGCTGAAAGGAAAAAATTAGTACTAAAAAAGTAGAAAACAGAATAGATAGAATAGAAATTGACACCCTTAAGTTGTGGACTAATGAAAAAATATGGTATGTAAGAACCACAAAAGAAAGCAGAAGGCAAGGCATAAAGATGAAAGAAGGAAAAGAAATAACATTGAGAGACAAAATCAATACAGACAGGGAATGGGAAATCATGGAAGAAGCAGCACAGCAAAGAAGAGTCAAACTAGCAGCACCTAATATTTAAAAAAAAAGAAAAAGAAAAAAGAATAAAAAAGGAGGGAGGGAGGAAAAAGGAAAGAAAAGCAAGAGACAACAAATAAAGAAAAAAGAATCAAACAACCACACAAGCAAGCAGTCAAACAAAGCTAAGGCAGAACAGTGTTCCTTCTTGGGCCCTTGTGGAACCTCTCAGCCTGCTTGTGTTCATCAATCAATTGCCCTGCAGGTTTTGAGGCAGATTTTAGTGATTAAACTGAGTTAAAAAATAATTACTTTTTTTTATTTTCTAAAGTGACTGTCTTCTTTGTGTTTGTGTGTATGTGTCCGAAATAAGGGACCCAAAATAAGGCCTCTTCTAGACCACTCACTTCACTGAGGGGACCCTAAATAGGCTCGTGGAAACTAATCAAGAACTTCCCACTTCCTGGCCTCCCCAGGGGAGCTGAAGCTCTGATGCTTGTCCATGTAGAATGATAAAATTGGCTGACTCTGCCCCCACTGGAGTCGAGCCTCAGTATCACCAGACTTTTAGTTAAAATAAGGTTTTGTCAGCATATTCTCCTCTCTCCTCAGCCTGGTGCCTCTTCAAGCTGGCTTATTTGCTCCCCAAAGCTATGAGGGTGTCCAGGCAACCAAACCCACAGAAAGGAAACCCCTCTCTACCTTTTCTCAGAACACTCCCACTCTCAGAGAATGCTCCCTTTCACCAGGTTGCCAGCAGGAGTTGGGGCTTATCCCTGGGCAGTTAACTAAATCAACCTTCCTCAGCAGATTCTCCACTCCCCTCAGTCTGGTGCCGCTTCAAGCCAGCTATTTTGTTCCCCAAAGATGCAAGGCATTCCAGGTAGCCAAATCCACAGAAAGGAAACCTTTCCGGACCCTCTGCCAGAGCCCTCCCCCTCTCAGAGAACACACCCTCTCACCGGGTTGCCAGTGGGAGCTGCTGCTCAAACCAGCCTTTTTCCTGAAGATGGGGCTCAGCCATCTGTGCTGATTACCACAAGCAGGGGAAAAACTCATGAATCTTTCCTGAACAATCCACCTCACCATCCAGCTCCCTCCAGATCGATGTCCCCAAGATTCTCACTCCCTGCGCCCCCAGCACAGACCCCTCAGGCAGGATCCTTTCCCCAATCAGCTGTCCTCTGAGAGTGAGTTAGTGAGTGCCCTCCTAAACAAATGCCATATTGCCAAGTCCCCCAAACAATCCCCACATTGTCTTTCTATTCCCCTTTCTTCCATGGCAGTGATGTGGGCAGATGTAGTCAGAACCCTCTTCTCCTTTCTCACCTCTTTCAAAAAAAATCCAGGAGGCCAAAGATTGTAAGCTTGACCCTATGGATCCCCATTTCTTGAACTTCTTTCCTTGTGGTCAGCCAAAAGTGGGCCTATCTCAATAGTCATAGAGCTACACCTAATCTTTGAGCCTAAGCTAGAAAATTCTATGCATGTGTATCTAAGAAGGCACTGAGGGTGGGAGAAGCATGACAACACAGACTCAGAGCAGTGGGCAAGAAAGTGGTGAGAAACTGTGAACATAACTATACATTGGTGTGCTGTGAAAATCACACCATCATCACCATGGCCTTATCTTCATGACTGGACTGTCTCAAGTTGGGTTGAGTCTTAGAATACCTTCAAGTGTGCTGTCAAAAATTCTAGCTTAATATCCAGAATATATAAAGAAATTTTCCATCTCAATATTAAGAAGAAAATGAACCCAATTTAAAAATGTGCAAAAGATTTGAATAGATATTTTTCTAAAGAAGAAATACAAATGGCCAAAAGTGCATGAAAAAATTCTCAACATCACTAGCTATTAGGGAAATGCAAATCAAAACCACAATGAGATATCATTTCATATCTACTAAAATGACCACTATTAAAAAATAAACCCAGAAAATTACAAATATTGGAGAAATAGGAACACATCAACTGTAGTGGTAGTGTATAATGGTACAGCCACTGGGGAAGACAGTTAGGAGGTTTCTCAGGAAGCCAAGTATATAGCTGCCATATAACCCAGTAATTTTGCTATTAGGTATATACCCAGGAGAACTGAAAGCAGGGATGCAAACAAACATTTGCACATCAATGTTCATAGTGGCATTCTTCACAATTTCCCGAAGATGTAAATATCACAAGTATTAATCAATTGATGAATGGACAAGCAAAATGTGGGATATACATATGATGGAATATTAGTCAGCTGTAAGAAGGAATGAAGTTTTTGCATGTGACAACATGGATGAACCTTGAGGACATTATGCAGTGAAATAAACCAGGCACAGAGAAACAAATGCTTTACAATCTCACTATTATGAACTAAATATAAAGAGCAAACTCATGGAGTTAAAATCTAGAATATAGGTCATCAGAAGATACAATGAATGTAAAGAATGGGGAGCTGATGTTTAATTTGTGCAAAATTTTTAATAAGGTTAATCGTAAATGTATGGAAATGGATAGAGGTGATGGTAGCACATAGTTGACAGTATAATTAACAACTGAATTGTGCATATGATTGTTGTTGAAAGGGAAAGTTTAGGATCATGTATGTCTCTAGAAGGAAACCTAAATGATGAAACATGGGACTGTATAACATAGTGAATCCTGTTGTGGATGATGAATGTGGTTAATAGTAGATATATAAGAATGTTCTTCCATGAACTAGAGCAAATGTGGGAGGTGTGGGAAGCGGGGTATATGAGAATCCCCTATATTTTTGTGTAACATTTATGTAATCTAAATACCTTTTAAAAATAAAAATAAAAATATATTTTTAAAAGAGGGTATTATATGGGAAAAGCACACCTAATGGAAATGATGGACTACAAAGATCAGTAATATTTTAATATTCTTCAATCAGTTGTAACAGAGGTACCAGATCAAGGTTAAATGTCATTAATAGGGGAGAATAAGGTGCATAGGGTTTTTCTTTTTGGAGCAATGAAAGCATTCTAAAATCGTGGTGGTGAAAGGACAACTCTGTGATTTTACTGAGAGCCATTGTTTGTGCTCTTTGAATGGATTGTATAGTGTGTGAATAAAACTGCTTTAAAAATTTCTAGGATGCTGTGAGTCCCAACATATGGAGAAGCACCATGAGTTTGACAGGGTCAGCAGTGGCCTCTCTGCCCCTGAGCTCTGGGCTATAGGGCTGCTCCTGTAGGAGGCAGCTGGGATTAGCAAGGGTAAGGCAGATATCACATGGGCCTCACCTTCCAGGTACCCTTGCTGTCCCCCAGAACCCCTGCCTGTCTCTTTTCCTTTCCATTTCACAGGCCAGGGATCTGGGCCCAGTGGGTGTTAATGGAACCTGGAGGAAACAAGTTGAAAGGGAAATTGCGGCCATGCACCTTTCTTTTTCCTTTCAGCTGCCTAGGTCATTTCGTCCTCATCTATATAAAGTGCTAGAGCTTGGGCTCATAATTTCAAAGTCCTCTTAACTTCTCAAGGTCACAATTTTATTTCTTTTGGACAAAGCCACTTAAAACTTTATAGAGCAAAGAGTAGGTACAAAATGAGCCTTAGAATATGTTGCAGGGTTCAACACAGAGCACATGGGTCTGGTTTAATGGGTCCATTTGAAAATACTTTCACTTGGGCTGTTGCAGCAGCTGGGACAACAGTAATAGATATGGCCACATAGTCAGGTAGATGGGATTTATCTTTCCCAGGTTTGCTTTCAGTGGAGGCCTGACCATAATTACTGCCCAGGAGTATACTGGTGACTCCAGCCCTTGGATAGAGCAGGCAGGATCAGAGGGGCTGCACTGGTGGCTTGGAGCCAAATGCCTGGCTTTGTACCCAGCACTGCCATGTCAGTGGTGGGCCAAGACTCAAACCTCTCTGTGCCTCAGTTTCCTCTTCAACCATATGGTGTGTGTACCAGTGTGAGGGTGAAATGAGGTGCTGCAGGTGAAACATGTCTGACACAAAGTCAGCTTTCAGTAAATGGGATCATTTTCAGGGAACTCCAATTCAAGCATTCCTGAACTTCCTCTCAGGCCCCTTCTCCTGGTAATGAAAACTTAAGAGACAAATATGAGCAACTAATTTTTTGTGAGAGGGGACAGCAGAGACAACTCCATAAATGTGTCTAAATCCCATAAATGTCCTTATATTACAATTAGCCTAGTGCTTGCTTGACCAAATAGCTGGGCACAATTACTTGGCTGGGTTGACACATTAGCCTAACCATCACATGGTTCCCACCTGCCAGCACCTCACAGGACAGGTGTGGGGATTAAATGTGAGCCTGTGAGGGCTCAGCACAGAGTGGGCCCTCAGCCCAGGCATGAATTTATTATTAAGGGTGAATTTGTTTGCTGAGCACCTACTCTGTGCCAGGCACTGTTCCAGAATCTTAGAACACAACACACCAAGATCCGTGTGCAATGGGTGGCAAGGGGCAGGAGGAACAGGAGTAGGATTTTAAAGTAAAAATCTGACTTTACAGACCATGAGATGGCTAGGGGGTTGCTGAGTTCAGCTGCCACAAGTCCCAAGGAAAATGCTGGTTTTTCAGTGGATATGCCCTATGCCTTCTGCAAACACATATGATTTCAAGCCTTGTCTGCCCCCAGGGATAACACACCAGAACCCAGTTCTGGCAAAGCCAAAGCCTGGCCATGAGGGGGTATGAGGTGACCCAGCACCCAGCCAACCCACAGAGTGTCCTCAGAAAAAAATCTGGTTTTCCTATTGACCTAAAGGAAAAAAAAATGTTGCTTGGCAAGTGCTGTTCAAACAAAATTAGCTAAAACTTTTATAATGAAAGCAGGCATCACACAGTGGATATCTGGGGCAGGTAGCAATTATCTTAACTTATTAGACCTTCCCCTGATGCCTGACATGACAGTGCATCAGCAGGAGCAGCCAAGTCCAGTCATAGCCACATGCCAATCTATGCAGACTGATGGGGTAGGGGATTGATGCCCATGGACCTTCCATGGCCAGTGTTCCCTGGGAGAGGTGGCCCTAGAGGATAGCAGTGCTCCCCCAAGCACATCCCTGTTTGAAGGTTTCTGAAGGTTCAAAACAGGAGGTAAATGGGAAGCTCTGGGTGATCAGGATAATGTTCATCAGTGTGTGATGATAGTGGCAATGACAGCTCCCATTGCTTAGCACCCACTGAAGCAGACCAGAGTTAAGCACAACATGCATCTGAGCTCATTTAACCCTACTTATAAAGGTGGCCACAAGCATCATCCCTCCTGGGATACTTTGGAAAGTGCATGGCAACTGTTAATAATGGCACTGAGTCAGAGCATGGAGGGTCACCTGACTCATTGCACCCTACTCCCTGGGCTCCTGGGCATGTGGGCTCCTCCGCTTCCTTCAGGCCTTAGCTCACATGTCCTCTCCTCTGAGGGGCCCTTCTGACCAGTCTCTGAAGTTACTGTCTGATCTGCAGTCCCATCCTGTCCATCCTGTTTCCTGTCTGCAAGTCTCTGCCCTTGTCCTGTCTGAGTCGTCTTCATTCCCATCACCACTGACACAACATGTGGTCAGTGGTGCATGTGCTCTCATCTCTTCCCATTACTGGGGGGCTTCCTGGGAGTAGGGGTTGCATCCCTTCTGTTCTCTGTTGTCTCCCAGGGCCAAGAGCAATGCTGCCCCATAGCAGTTACTCATCAAGTGTATATGGATGTAAGGATGGATAAGTGGGTTAATGAAAAAACATGGAATAGAGGAACTGGGCCATGAACCCATGTTTCCTCTGCAAGGGCTTTGCAGTGTGTGGGTGTGCATGTGTGCACATGTGGCAGCTGTCCTGAGGGATGTTTCTTTAATTCTTAGCCCCTTCCTGCATGTAGTTGGGATGTGACAGGCAACTAGGGCCTGGGCACTAAGCCTGAGGGAACCCATTGGGCTGGAGAACAAAGCTCCTTGCAGAGATGGCAGGGGAGGTGGAGAGGCACTCAGGGAATATAAAATCTGGAGCTATGTTCAACCACCAGGAAGTGCTGGGAAGATGAAGAAAGGGGCCCAAACAGAGGAGGAGACACAGGAGCCCAAGGTCACAGCTCCACCACCAGACAGCAGCATGACCTTTGCCCCTTTTCTTTATGTGCAAAAATGCAGCCTGCTCCCAGAGCTGCTCTGAAGATGAAAGGAGGCCAGGGATTTGGCTGTGCTTTGGACAAGTGCATGGGACTCAGGGATGGGAAGGCATTCACTTTGACTCTTCATAGCATACAGGGGTCCCCATCCCCCATCTCATCTACCATCTGCCAGGAGGTTTCATCCCCTGTGCAGGGCTTAATTAAGGTGCCCAGCCAGCCAGGTGGGCCCTGAAGAATCTGGCAGATTGGACTATTAAACTTTCTAAGCCAGGACCATTGATTAGTCTGGGGTCCATGCCCTTTGGTAGCCTCAGTTTCTCTGAGGATCTTCTGCACCTACTTTGTCCCACTTATTCAACCAATGTTTCCAGTTTATCTGCACTGTTCTGGGTACTGTGCTACCATAGACAGAACAAAATACACAGGCTCTGCCCTGCTGGAGGTCAGAGTATAGTGGGGACAGATTCCAATAAAATAGTCCTCAAAATAGTTAACTGTCCTGGGGTAACTGCTACCAGGGGAATTTGAGGGTGTGTGATGAAAGCAGATCATTAAGGGAGGGGGCAGTCAGGAAAGAGTCACAGAAGAGAGAGGAAGGGCCTTCCAGGCAGAGGGAACTGCCTGTGCAAAAGCCCCAAGTTGGACAGGACACAGTGTGTTTGAGGGGCTGAGATTCTCCAGTGTGGCCTATTCCCAGTGATCTGGTGATAATGATAATATGGAAGCAGCCATTTCTCCATTGCCAACTTGGATCACTGTTTTAGGCTTTGCAGCCACAATCTTGAATATTCCAACCATTCATTGCACAGTTGGGGAAATAGGCTCAGAGTGGTGAAGCCACTTCCCAAGGTCACCCAGTTGATGAGGAACAGAGTAGGAACTGGAATCCAAGTCTGCTTGAGTTTACCTGCCAGTGATTCCCACACCTGTGAGGCATCGAAATCACCTGAGGAGGTGGTTTAAAACAGATTCCTCAGCTTCCACTACAGAGATACATCATCAAGTCTCTTCTTATCCCTTGGGCCTCAGTTTCTCCTTCAGTAGACTGGAGATGAGGTTCAGACCACCAGGCCTCTGCCAGTGGTCACATTCTAAGTTCTCCAACAGGGCCTTTCAAAGAAAAGAGTTCATATACAGAGGCCTGGCACACAGTGGGCACTCACTAAATGCTTGGCTGGTGTGATTGGTCTAGGTCCTGGGGAAGAAGGTTGGCTCTGTCCCTGAAGGAGAAGGGTTCTTAATTACAAATTTACTAATCCCATACTAGCTGCTAATAGTAAGTCCTATGTCTGAGTGTTACTATATCATTATCATCATCATCATCATCATCATCATCATCATCATCATTCCTTTTCTTAGCTCTAAATGCCTTTTGAGGCACAGCAGTACAGAGGTTAGACATGGGCTTTGAGGTTTATCCACCTGCACACACCTCCCAACTCTGCCTCTCTTAGCAGCAGAGAGTGAACTTGGATGAGTGCTTTCTCTCTGAGCCCCAAGGAGATGTTGTGAAGGTGAGATGAAATCACCCCCTGTAATGTGCTCAGCATGCACCTGTCACATAGTAGATGTCCAATCTCTGATTATTAGTATTAGTAATTAGTATTTCATCAGAATCACAATCATTGACAGGAACTGGTCATCATCTATTTGCTGTGCAGCCTTAGACAAGCTGCATTCCCTATTGTCCTGGAATCTCTCTCCACCACCACTTAGGCTTTCCCATCAGGCTCTGGGGCTGTGGTAGAGCGAAGATATCCTTCCACAACTTGGGGCTCCCAGAGGATGATGCAGTTACAAGAGCCACAGACCCAGAGGCCACTGGCCTGGGCACAAGGGTGGGGAGAGGGAGCAGGCCAGGTCTGACCTGGAAACTCTCATTTCACCCCCTTGCCTAAGGGGGTGAAACATGCACAGAGCCCATGGACCCCTCAACATCCCTCCTCCTAGCCTCTGTGCTGTCTACAGCCTTTATACTCAGATTTCCTCACAGACATCAGGCCAGCAGAAGCCCCAGCTGCATTCCAGGTTGCTGTGTCACCACTAACTTCTTCCCCTGCAGGAGGGCCCCAGCTAGACTTAAGCTCTACCTTTTCCTCCTTGTTGCTGATGATTGGCTGCTCTGGCTGGATGATGGTTGGGCTTGGAGGGTGGGCACAAGGAGTGAAAGGGAGACTTGGGATGGAAGAGGTGACTTGAAGGGTCTGAGCCACATACATAGGCAAGGTGTGCATCCGTAACTTCTCCTGTCAGGGCAGAGAGACTGAGGTATGGGAGTTGGGCCAGGGAAGAGTAGGGACAGATGGAGACACAGAGACAGAGTCATAAGGAGCAAGAGGCAGGGAGCACTTCTGTGTCACCTCTTCCAGGAAACCTCCCCTGGAAGAATCTGCTCTCCAAGCTGTTACTCTGGCTCTCCCTTAGGGTACTTCTGCTGTGCCTGTTGTTTCCAGCTGGCTGGGCCTTGGTTATCTCCCCAGCAGGGTTTGCTTGGAGATTATGGGGACTGTGCTGTGTTCACCTCCATCATTTCCAGCCAGATTCCGAGTGAGGGGGGCTGAGTAACCTGCCCAGGGTCACACAGTGGGAAGAGCAGGACTAGGCTTCTCCCCCACCTCTGCCTGACCTGAGTTCTGGGCATTAGCAGCCTCTATGACAACTACTAAATTAATCACTTCCAAGTGGTTGTGAGCTTCCATTGTGGCTAAGAAGGAATCATCTGGACCCATCAAAATTGCAGTATCTATCTCTGCCCCATATGACCCTTCTGCATTCATCCCCCATCCCCAGTCCAGGCCATCATCACATCTCTCCAGAGGACTGCGGTGGCCTCCTTCCTAGCCTCCCTGCCTTCAATTCTCCTGGGCTATCTGATTGATTGTTTTTGAAGTAGAAAATCCTCCTAAGACCTCCACCCTGCTTCTGCCATTACACTAAAGATCGATTCCCCAGACCTCAGTCTTGTATTCAAGGTCCCTCTAAGCCTAGCCCCTGCTGACCTCCCTGACCTTGTTGAAGCTACACCTGAATATACTGCTATAGGCCATCCTCACTGAAACCACCATTCTTCCAAACAATCCTGGCCTTTGCACATTCTGTTCTCTCTACTGGGAATGCCCTTCCATGCCTTCAATTCTAACCAAACTCTTACTCATCCCTCAGAGCCCAATTAGGTTTAAGATTCTCCCTGAAACCATCATGGACAAACATAGGGCCATTCACCCCTCCCTTGTTCTGCCCTCACCCAGTTCCTTGTGCCATAGGCTGCTGGGTTGCAATTTTATTTATGTATTTATATGCTGTTGGCCTGGGGGATCATAAGGTTTGCAAGGGCTGAGACCATGTCCTATTCATTGCTCCAGCTCCAGGCTCAGCCAGGCAACAGGAAGGATTTGTCATTCATTCATTCACTCATTTATTCATTCATTCAAAAGTCTGTACTAAGCACTTACTATGTTCCAGGCCTGTTCTAGGAGCTGGGGCTGCAAGTTGAGTGAGTCAGACCAGGCTCCTTCCCCAAGGAGTTTTTAAACAAAGCCACAATTTTGTGTGACATTAACTCACACTAAGTGCTCTGAAGGAAAAGAAATGAATTTGAGAGAGACTCCTAGAAAGAGAAACCAATTTACACTAGAGGATTGGAGGAATGAGGATGGTGGTCTAAAAAGGAAACATCTAATTTAATGCCAGGAAGGGGTAGGGCACTCCAGGTAGAGGGGCCAAGTGAGCAAAGGCCCTGAGGGGAACGGGCAGAGAGACCACAGGACATGGAGGACTGGGAGGTACAACCCCAAGGAGGAGATGAAGACAAATGAGGTCAGAGAGGCTGCTAAGGGCCAGGTCACTCCATCTTCATGGAAAGGCTTGAGATTTGTTCTAAGTGCAGATGGAGGCAGTGAAGGGTTTTGAGCCAGGAAATGATGGGGTAATATTTGCATTTTAAGACAAGATGCTGGATGTGGCCTGCAAAATACCAATCACCATGTCACCGCCATGTCCTCTCTCAGCCTTGAAGCACCAGTGTGATGGGGCTGGAGATGGAGTCTGAGGAGAAGCCAAACCCCTCACTCACCCCTGGTGGGATGGGTTGATCTAGGCCCAGACTCTTCCTCTCAGACAACCCCTGCAGGAGGAAGGATATCAAAGGGAAAAGAGTCAGCTGACAGCTCATGTGTTTCCATTGGCAACCCCCAGGGAAGCCTGGTGCCTCTACCCTCCCTGTGATGGTCTCCGTGAGGATGGAAGTGTTAGCACCTGTGACACTCTGATGAAGCCACTGGCACTTGCTTGTCCCTCACTGACCTCTGATTAATTCAGTTTGGTTAAGCATTATTTATGCTGGAAATTTAATCATCATTTCTGAAGGTAAAGGAATTGAAAATAAACTGAAAGTGTCAGATGATGCATTAGGGTGGGTGAGAGAATGTGAGCAGGGGGCACCTACCTGGCCTCCCCATTCATGTTTTATGGGCGAAGAAATTAGCCAAGTTTCTGTTTCCATAATTGCAGTATTAGAATCCAGAGGATGGAGTGAGAAGGGTGGGGAAGGGGTATGGGATGATAAAGGGAGGAGAGAGGGTCCAGTGTGTAGGCAGCATCAGATGTCACTCAGGCCTTGTCCTGAGTCACATAGGAGGAGATGGACCCAGAGAGGGGCAGGGGTTGGTCCTCAGTGACACAGGATGTCATGGGCAAAGTGAGGCTGAGGTTCTTCCTGCCCTACTCCCATCACCAGGCCAGGGAAGGATAGGGGTGGGGTCTGGGCATTGAGGGGAGGGAAGTCTTTGGCACACTCTGCCCCAAGGTCCACCTACTAGGAGAGGGTAGATACCATCTGCCCGTTCACCTCAGGGAGGGAGGTGTCCACCTATGAAAGGGGCCACCTCACTAACACTTTCTGTTAGGATGATGTGAGCTCTTTTCTCTGTGTGTTTGCAGAGAGTAGGTCTCCTCAGGAGTATCTGGAGCCCAGCAGGGGTTTACAGAGACTAGTATCTCCTCAGCAGTAGAGAGGACCCCAGACTCTAGTGAGTACTAGGACTCCCCTGTCAGATGATGTTCTTAAAGGCAAAGCTGTCTCTCCCAACAGACTGGGGACTCCTTAAGTCAGGACTCTGACTCTCCCCTCAAGTTGGCAGCTCCTGAGAGCGGGTCTGTGTCTCCTCCCTCATACTAGGGCCTTCTGAAATCCAGACTGTCCATTCAAACTATCCATGCACACTCCTACCTAAGGCCTCCGTGAATGCAATAGACAAGATTCCCCCATTGAAAGCCATTCTTCAGCTCTCTTTGCTGGAGTCTGTGGAGGTCCAGGTGCTCAGGCTTAATCTGTCCAGAGCTGGCAGACCTCCTGAAGAAGACAAGAAGAGGGAGGGGCATCATGCTGGATCTCACATCACATGGATCCCAGGGAAAGTCTGTGTCAGGAGAACCAAGGGGCCAGCATTCATGAGGGCAGGTCCTCATTATATCCTCTAGCTTGGGAAGGAGAGGCAGAGCCAGGACCAACCATTCACCATGCTTAGAACCTCCTCATCCCCAACAGCCATGGAACAGGGAGAGGTCAGTCCTGGAGGTAAGGAGCCAGGGCTCTAGCCCAGCTCCTCCCTCCCTCTCTCCTTCCTTCAACACTCCTCCTTCCATCCTCCTTCCCTCCTCCCTCCCCCACCCCTCCTAACCCCTCCCTCCTCCCTCCCTTCCTTTACACATCAGTGTCACTTGGGCAATTTCTATATGACTGGGACCATTACAAGTTGCTGGAATGCAGCAGGGCACAAAATGGGCAAGGTCCCTGCCCCACATACCTGTTGATAAACAGGCCAATGAGCTTGGATAAGCAAGATAAATTCAGAAGGTGTTAAAACAAGACAGTGTGGTACCAAGCACCAACCACTCCTAAATGTACCAAGCAAGGAGATCAATCACATTCACAATGTTGCACTAAGCTCACCACCATCCATTCCCACAACCTTACCATCACTCCAAACAGAAACTCTACACCACTTATACACTAACTCACCCTTTGCCTTGCCCCCCACCCCTGGTAACCTGCACTCTTCTTCCTTTCTTTATAATTTGGATAATCTAACTATCTCCTAGAAAGAGAATCATGCAATATCTTTCCCATTTGGGGTTTTATCTCTTTATCCATTTATTTTCTGAAATTTCAATTGTAGGTTGTATATGTACTTGTCCTTGAGGAATTACTATTTCTACCTGCATTTCCTCAAAACAACAACATTCAATCAGACATTCACCTTAAGTTTAGTTATCAACTTCAAGCCAAATAACATTGATAAAGTCATCACACCAATATTTCATTATATATATATATATATATAAAATGTCCCAGTAATATCCTTTCAGCATTTTCTTGTCCCTTTGGAAATCCTTTCTGAGCCATGTATTGCATTTATTTATGATTTTGTCTTCAGTTGCTCATTCCATTTTTTCCAATTGTGGAAACATACCTATAACATAAACTATCCCATCTAAACCACTTCCAAGCATATCATTCAGTGAGATTACTCGTATTGACAATGTTGCAAGACCCTCACTCCACCTTCCATTACTAAATGCTTCCCATATCCCCAAAGAAAACTCTACAACCATTATGGATTAACTCCCCAATCGTCCTGCCTTCCCTGCTCCAAAAGCAAGTACTACCTGAATTTCTCTTGCCAGGAGTTTGCCTGTTTTCTGGTATTTTATTTATAGTCAACAGAAGGACTTCCCGCCTATCTGAGATGTGGTATCTGTCCATAATGATTCACTCAGGGTGTCTATATTTGTTTCTCTCATTTACTTAGGTGTATTATCAGTTTTACTATTATTATTATTGCCATCTTGCTTGCTGTTTGTCATCACTATTATTGCTGTTGCTATTGTTTTAATTTTTGTTTTTATAAAACATTGAATGTAATTTCTCTACCCACACGGTGTTCAACTTATTGAAAATGATGGCATAGCTTTGTACATATAGATACATACACCTACCTGCCCCACCTGCACGAGCCACAGAAAACTTCCAACTTCCCATTCCAGGAAAGTTGACCCCAACACAAGCACAACAGGAGGCCAGAGGAGGCAATCCCAGGGACTGAGTCTGTTTTGTGCACTTTAATGATGTGATGAAGCACCTGAGATATATTCAAGTCTTCCCTGACCCATGAATAGGCCACAATAGCCAAGGAAGCCCGAGGGAGGGCTGTCCCCTGGCAGGTGTACATGTATTGCAAGAGGTCTTCCCAGGAATTTCAGAAAGAAAAATTTCAAACTAGTCCTCTTCCAGTGGCTGGGAAAGGGCACTGCTGGCTGAGAAGCATCACAAAACACAGTCGGGATCCTTCCCGTACCCTCCGACAGTCCCTGGCATGGAAATGCTGACCACGGTCCACCCAGAACAAGCAGAGGGATCAGGTGGTTTGCAGCGCAACCTCTCCGCCCTGTGATGGAGACCCTTCCCCGTGACCTGAGTTTCCTTTGTCTGGCGCCACCTGGCGGTTGCTTTTAAATTATATCTCAGTCAAGTATAAGACCTATGCAATCTTTTTTACTTTTCTAATAAAAACACACGTTTGTTAAAAAAAAATATATATATATATATATCTCAGGATCTCCAGACGCTGCTGCCTGGGTTGGGATCCTGCTGCTGGACATGGTGGTTGTTCACGAGGCCAGCAGCGAGGTCAAGGTCATCTGGGCATCGGCAGTCCAGCAGCGCGAAGCAGTTCCCTGGAGAGAGTGGCGGCACATAAGCGGAAGGGCAGTGTCAACTCTGTTCAGGGCATTCATTCCAGCGAGTCTATAAGGGTGGGTGGACCAACAAAAGCTGGTCCCCTTCTACCCACCAGGACAAACCTAGGTTATCAAGGGTGGGTGGAGAAGGTCACCCCTTCTCAAGGCACATTCCCACCTGGGTCCCTGTCGTGGGACCCTCAATCAACCAAATCTTTCCAAGTCCCACTCCAGGGATGGAGAACCTTCAGGCCAGTGAAAATTTGGAAATTGGAAATTTGTGATTGTTAGGGCCCAGTAGTCTGGGAGTGCCTTGGGGAACTTCTCAACATCCCACTGTGGGGCAGGTGGCCAGAGCAGGTTTGCTGTGTTGCTACATGGAGGGCACCTATGAGCTGCCCATGCCTCATTCCCTCGGCCCTAATCTGTGTGGTCTGAGGTGAACCGGGATGAAGCTGGGTTAGAATGGGCAGCAGGTATGACCTTGCTATGTTGCAATCCAGATCCATCCCATCTGCCCTTGGTGTTGGTTGTCTGAGACCACCTGCCTGAGTGTCTGCATCATTTCATTTTCAGGTTAACAGGTGAAACCAATATGAAAGGCAGACATTTGCTGGCAGCAAAGATGGGATCCTCCTGATTAAGGAAGCCTTGAGGCAGTTTGGCAAGAAATATTTCTCCAGTCATCTGTAAAGGTGGCTTGGGACACCAGACCCAGAGAAGCCACCCTACCTCAGCCTGTAGCCACCAATATGAGCCTTATTGCACTTCAATTGATTTGTACTCCTCCTTGCTGGATTCCTGGGCCCCAGGTTTAAAAAAGCAGATTTCTTCACACATTGCACCACCTGCACCCATTCCAGGAGAAGCCACCTGGGGGTTCATGAGGAGCTTTGGCAACTGCAAATCCCATCGGCCCTCCCAGGGCTCACCCTGCCACCTCTCTAGGACTGGGATCTGCCAATCAACTCCAAGCCCTTCACTGAATGAAGGGACCAAGGGGTTGAGGCACTGGTACTCACAGCTGAAACTGACTACTACTTTTCATCATGCTGGCCTGATGATGTGTGTGTTTGCATGTGCCCGACTGAGTGTGCATTTGAACACACACATATGCAAATTGCATGTGTGGCAATATTTTATTGAGAATAGTGCAACCCACTGAATGCCCTCTTGCCTTTTTTCTTCTTATTGCTACCTCTGACATCCTTCCAAGAGCAAGGGGTTTTACCAAAGTCGGTAGCCACCTGATGGAGAATGTCCCTGCCTGGGGTGTTGGGTAGGTGGGTTTCTCTTTCATGATGATTCTTTCTATCTTGCCTGGGTTTTGGCTTGTGAATCACCACAGAATTGGAAGGCAGTGCGTGATGTGACTCACAGCGGCCATAGGGGGAACCCCACAGCCTTCTCAGAGACGGCCCTGAATGGATGGGGTTCAGGGTACAGACAGCAATGTCTTGCTTCCCACCCCGGACCGCATGGCTCACCTCAGGATGGAGCGGTTGGGGTCAAGTTCGGGACGGCCTCTAGTTGCCCTCCCTACACGCAGCTCTCCAGAGGTCCCCAGTGGGTACCCACCTCAGGAGCAGACCTTGGGAATTTTTCAGGAGGTCCACTCGCCGACCAGGAAACGCGTGACGGCGACTAAGCACGAGATAACCCCTCCTGGTCTCCGGCGATGGCCTCTGTCTGCCCGGCTAGTGCAAGACTGGGGGCCATGTTGGCCAAGACCGGTGTTCGCGCATAGGTGAGCAGCGTGAGCTTCCTTTCCATGAACCTGCAGGTCCAGTCTTCCCGCAAAGGCTTCGGCAATGGCGCCCGGCCAGGGCCTGGGAAGGTCAGGCTAACGCTGTCAGCTTCCTGTACCTGTGCCGCTTAGGTGGCTTCCAAATCGCTACCATCCAGTCTTCCCTGGAGCTCTGGGGAAAACCATATAAAAGCGACCGTTTGGTGGCGCCTAACAACCAGGGCGGGCGGCAGCGGGACTTTGGTCACCACGAGGCGCTGAAGGAGCACCGCCAGGCGCCCTGATGCCATGCTGTGTCCTGGCCACTTCAGAAGGCGAATGATGGAGGGGGAGAGGTGGGGGGTTGGACAGAGCTTTTCCCGGCAGGCCCCAAGACCTACCCCCTGGGGGCTGGCTTCCCAGTACTGCCCAAACTTGATCGCCGAAGAGGACTTGGGACATTTTACCGGGGATCCCGGGCTGGGGCTCGGATAGAGGGCGGGGGGATTGAACATTTTCCAGAGTTTAGGTTGATGCTATGAAGAGGACCAGCAGCAGTACGGAAGAGGAAAGCTGCATGGAGGAGAGCCTAGGCATGTCTGACCAGGCAGAGGCACCCTTTTCCTTATCCTCTCGCTGTGGTTTGGAGGGCCTCACAGTCCGTTGAGACCAGGACAAGGATCCTTCGCTGCCAAGAGGTCCACGGAGTCCATTGTAGAGCCTTAGCTGCATTTGACAAGGACCATGGAAAGCCCGGCCTGACTCCAACCTTGGCTCCAGGGTGAACGCGGGTATCATAAAACTGCAGCCTGTGCACAGAGTGCATGACCTAGTTGATTCCCCTATCCAGATGGAGAAAGAGAAACTAAAACCAGGGATCCAATAAGAAAAAGTGAGGTGCAAATCGATGAGGTCATTCGCTGTATGGAAAGAACACGAATGACGCATGGTCCCAAAGAAGCGGTAACCTATGTCTATAAACACAGAGACACCAGTGCAGCACCAGGCAGGATTGAAGCAGACAGAGGATGGACTCTTGGCCTGAGAACATATGTGTTTATGAGGGTACAGGGGTACATACGGACAGGTGAGCCGATTTAAGGATGTCAGTGGAGACCTCTCTGCCGGCCTTTTGTGAATCCACAGAAAACACACGAGCAAGCTCGTTCCTCCAGGAGCAACTAGTTGATAGACATCAAAACAAGCAATGAAAGAAAGAAAAAGAAAAGAAAATTGGGTTAAGACACAAGATTTTAACCTAGGGTTAAGAATTAAACAAATAATTATGATTACTAAATCATGCTTTTTCTCTTCCATTAAATTGCAAAAATGCTAAAGGTTGATTATCTGAAATTGCTGGAACTGGCTAGACTGACCTCACCATTTGTAAATGGCCATTTCCAACTAAAAACCTGCCCTTATGATGATTATTCCAGAGAGATCTTACTCTTAGTATATGGTCACTTCTACCTGCTATTAAGATGACTATTCAAGATGGATTTTACCTTTGTATATAAACAAACCTATAGGAACAGTAACCACTTCACCCTCTATTATTTAATACCCATATGGAAAACCTTGTAACTGTCCATTGTTCAGTACCCTCCTACCCCAGGACCTTGTGACTCACCCTGGTTTGCTACCCCCCTCCATCCTGTTCAAACCTTTAATGTTAATTAATGTAGAACCTGTACCAGCTTCACCTTAGTTACTCATTAGCATCCTGATGTAATAAAATATCAAAATTACTGAGGTAATTGTGATATTTTATTACATCAGGATGCTAATGAGTAACTGCTACCAACCCCTTTGCTTGCACAAACAAACAGTCTCTTTGAAACCCTGGTGCCACAGGATTTGGTATTAAAAATGCATCAGGGGTATTCGATGGAAGATGGTGTCAGTTTAGGAGGGCACTCGCTGAAAGCTCCCTGAGGATGGTAGATTGTGGACAGGGTCCTGCCCGGCTGTGGGCACACTGAGCAAGAAGCTTGGGACATCTATCTGCGCAGACCAACGGTGTGGACTGATTGGTAGAGATTCGTGAGTATTTAGCCTGCCTGTGGTAGTTAACACAGATGGCTCAGCCCCATCTTTAGGGGGAAAAAAAAAGCTGGTTTAGAGCCATGGCTCCTGGCCCAGCAACCGGGTGACAGGACCTGGTGAGAGTGAGCATTCTCTGAGAGTGGGAGGGCTCTGGCAAAGGGGTGAGAGAGCTTTCCTTTCTGTGGATTTGGCTGCCTGGAACCCCTTGCAATTGGGTGACCAAAACAGCTGGATTGAATCAACACCCAGCAGAGGGGAGGGGTTAATCTGCTGAGGGAGTTGATTTACCTAGCTGCCCAGGGATAAGCCCCAAACCCCACCAAGCTGGGGAGAGGGAGCAGTCTCTGAGAGAGGGAGGGTTCTGACAGAAGGCAGAGAGGGGATTCTTTACCATTGATTTGGCTGCCTGGAACCCCTCATAGCTTTGGGGAGCAGATAAGTAGGCTTGAAGCAGCGCCAGGCTGAGGGGAGAGGCAAATCTGCTGAGGAAACCTGATTTATCCAGCAGCCCAGTGACACTGAGGCTCAGATCCAGAAAGGGCAGAGTTGGCCGTTTTTATCATTCTGCACTGACTAGCATCAGAGCTTCAGCTCCCCTGGGGAGACCAGGAAGTGGGAAGTGCTTGATTAGTTTCTACAAGCCTAATTAGGGCCCCTCAGTGAAGGGGGTGGTCTAGAAAAGGACTTATTTTGGGTCCTGTATTTCACCAAAAAAAAAAAAGACAGTCATTTTAAAAATGAAAAATAAATTCTTCTTTTTAATTTAGTTTCATAGCTAAAAGCTGCTTCAAAATCTGCAGATAGAACCCTGCAGGGAAATTGATTGATAAACACAAGCAGGCTGAGAGGATCCACAAGGACCCTAGTAGGAACACTGATCCTCCTTAGCTTTGTTTGACTGCTTACCTGTGTGGTTGTTTGGTTTTTCTCTGTTTATTTGTTGTCTTGTGCTTTTCTGTCCTCTTTCCTCCCCCATTTCTTTTCTCTTTCATTTTTTTTTTTAAATTAGGTGCTGCTAGCTTGGCTCTTCTTTGCTATGCTTCTTCTTCACTGATTTCCCATTCTCTGTCTATATTGATTTTGCATCCCAAATTATCTCTTATCCTTCCTTCATCTTTCTGCCTTCTGCTTTCTGTTGTGTCTCTTATATATCACATTTTTTCATTTGCCCACAACTTAAGGTTGTCAATTTCTATTCTATCTATTTTGTTTCCTTCTTTTTTTATAAATATTAACTTTTTCATTTCAGCCCTTTCTTTACTCTTTATCTCCCTCCTCATAATTCTAGCCGTCTAAATCATTATATATATATTCCTCTATTTGGTTTCCCAGTCCATTGTAGGTACTTCACTTTTCTTCCTATTACTCTACACTGCCTACATGAGTTAAATATTCATTTCATTAAGTATTATTTGGCCCCTCTTCTAACTTTTATCAATATTACTATTATCCTTCTTCCTTTCTCACATCTTTCAATTCCTCTGGCCCTAATCTTTTGCTTTCAAGGGAACATAGAAAGAAGCAAGGAAATAAAATAAGAAGAAAAAGTGTCAAAGAGAAAACTTAACACACATGCAGAACCACCAGCTAAATAAAACTTTAGAGCAGAGAGAGAAGGTAATCAACTGAATAAACCCAGCAAGATAAAATGATGACTAGAGGGCAAGGAAAAATTACAAACCACACTGAGAAACAGGAAGACATGGACCAGTCCAATGACAAACTAAAAACCAGGAAGTGATGCAGAGCATCAAACAACTAATGAAAGCTTTCCAAACAAATATCATGGACCAACTTAAAGAAGTGAAGGAAGAGATTAAGGATATAAAGAAGACACTGGGAGAACATACTGAAGAAATTGTAAACATACACAAAAAATAACAGATATGATGGTGATCAATGGCACAATCCAAGAAATCAAAAATACGCTGGATTCACATAACAGCAGATTTGAACAGGCAGAAGAAAGAACTAGTGAAGTGGAAGACAATACATCTGAAATCAAACAGATAATAGAACAGATAGACAAAAAGATAGAAAAAATCCAGCAGGGACTCAGGGAATTGACCGACAAAACAAAATGCACAAACATACGCATTATGGGCATCCCAGAAGGAGAAGAGAAGGGAAAGTGTTGAAGGAAATAATGGCTGAAAACTTCCCAACCCTATTGAGAGAGATGGATGTGCAGATCCAGAAAGCAAAGCACATCCCAAACAGTATAACTCCCAACAGGCCAACTCCAAGACATATACTTGTCAAAATGTCCAATGCTCAAGACAAAGAGAAAATACTCAAGGCAGCAAGAGAAAAGAGAATCATCACATACAAGGGAAGCACAATAAGATTAAGTGCTGATTTCTCAGCTGAAACCACGAAGGCAAGAAGACAGTTTATGACATAGTCAAAGTACTAAAAGAAAAAAACTTCCAGCCACGAATTCTCTATCCAGCAAAACTGGGCATTCAAAAATGATGGAGAGTTCAAAATATTTACAGATAAACAGAAATTAAGAGAGTATGTGAATAAGAAACCTGCACTTCAAGAAATACTAAGGAAAGTTCTACAAGTTGAAAGGAAAAATCAAGGGAGAGAGAGTTGGAGGAGAGTTTAAAAGCAACTAAAAAGACAAAAAGAGAAACAAAACAGCGTATGAGATACATTAACCCAAAGAAAATATAACTGAAGTAAGAAATTCATTGCAAGTAATAACATGGAATGTTAATGGATTAAATTCACCACTCAAGAGATTGGCAGAATGGATAAAGAAATATGATCCATCTATATGCTGTCTACAAGAAACCCACTTATGATCCAGGGATTCATGGAGGCTGAAAGTGAATGGCTGGAAAGCAATATTACAAGCTAACAATAGCCAAAAAAGGGCAGGAGTCGCTATTCTAATATCAGACAAAATAGACTTTAAATGCAAAACTATTGTAAGAGACAAAGATGAACACTATATATTGGTAAAAGGGGTAATCTCTCAAGAAGAGAGAACAATCATAAACATTTATGCACCTAATCGGGGTGCCTCAAAATACATGAGGCAAACTCTGGAAAAACTAAGTGGAAAAATAAATGCCTCTACAATTATAGCAGGGGAATTTAATACACCATTATCATCATTAGACAGAACATCTAGACAGAGAATCAATAAAGAAACAAAGGCTCTGAACAATACATTAGAGGACCTGGACTTAATAGACATATACAGAACATTATACCCCAATACAACAGGATTTACATTCTTCTTGAGTGCACATGGATCATACTCCAAGACAGACCACATGCTAGGCTACAGAACAACTCTCAATGAATTCAGAAAGATTGAGATTATACAAAGTAATTTCTCTGACCACAGCGAAATGAAATTGGAAATCACTAAGAGCCAGAGAAGCAGGTTAGACAGAAGGATATGGAAGTTAAACAACACACTCTTAGACAAAGAGTGGGTCAAGGAGGAAATCTCAAAAGAAATCACTAACTACCTTGAAACTAATGAAAATGACAACACAACATATCAAAACCTATGGGATGCAGCAAAAGTTGTCATGAGGTTTTTCCCTCTTCCTTTGAATTCTTCAGAGTCAGACCTCTATGCAAGCTCTGGGTGAGTTCCTACACACTTCTTTCCACCAGTGCCCAGTTCCAAAGAGCTCATTATGGTCAGGGAGGAGCAGGAAGTGTGGGAAGAAAGTTCACTCTATCTGTACCCTACTGGGATTCTCTGCTCTATCTCACCAGCTATTTGGCAGAAAAGGGCTCCCCAATCAGCCATAGTTAGGGACTATTTACTCAGTACAGCCTCTTAGGATTCAGAGAAAGAAAGTGTAATTTTGAGTGTTTCTGTGAATAAATGAGTATATATACATGTGGGCATGTGAATATACCTAGTTAATAATTCTGACATAAAGCAGTTACAATGTTAAAGGTTTTGTGATTGGGCTTTTCCCAAAGCATACCTTTACTAATGACAGCACCATATGTCTGATTAAACCCAGTGGGTCTGAGAAGCCCCTTACATCTTGTCTGTCTATGCCCTGTTCCTTACATGAATGGAGAAGCTCCAGAGAAGTTCAAGGTGAGGCAGACCCAGAACAAAGCCTTCAGGAAGGTAATTTTGCTGGTACTGCATGACAATCTGTATTAATTCTTCCCATGGAAATTGGAGCATTGAATTGCAGGGGAAGAGCCCAGTCACATACTAACCTCTTGGCAGGGATAAATGAACATGTCTCCTTATTTCTCATTCTACTTTCCAGGACTTCACTTTCAAAGGCAAGAATCAAACCCAAAATCTAAACCCTGACCCCCACCCCAGAGCACACTTTTCCATTATTCCTGAGGTAGACTTATGATGTGTGATCATTTAAGAACTTAGTTGTTAGAATTCCCAGGTATTATTAAATGTAATATGTGACTAAAAGCATTCCGGGTCATGTCAGGGACAGCTCCTATGATGTGGGCTTGAGTTAAGTACAGTTTGGAATCTAAAGGCTGGAGGAAGGAAGGGAGAACAGTACAGGCAAGATGTCCAGATTTAAAAAGTGGGCTTAATAGAGTACATGAAGTACAGAATTATAGGCACAAAAGGGAAGTGCTGGGGCAGTGAAGATAAAGCTTAAGAGGAAGGAGACCAGACAGTGACCTTGAAAACAAGTTGAGTTTCAAAGTTTAAAATGTGTTTTTAAATAGGGTCTAGAAGCTATTTGACACCAGTAAATTCACAACAAGCTAGGCCTTCAAAGGGTATTTACGAGAATGCATTGTATTCAAGGTGGACTGAAGGCTGAGATTTGGTCTGAAGGAAATTCCACAGTGTCTCTATATGCTCCATGGATGTTGTGCTTTAATATTAGGGATCACAGCCCTTATCAAAAATTTAGCAAATATTTTCTAAATTTAACTGAAATGAAAACATAAAGGTCTTATATTTACCAATATGTTAAATTAGCAGCAGTTGCTGGCTCTTTCCCATGAAATTAGTCCATGAAATAAACAGCTAAGGAATCCATGTTATTTAGGAACCTGGAAAGCCACATTCAGGAAACAAACTCTAGAAGGATAGAAAGCTATTTTGCCCTGGGGATTTTATGTGCATGCATGTGTATATGTTTAGGAGCATGTTTTTGGATTTTTTTTCATGGAGTTTCATGGAAGTGTAGAACACAGTGTTTCTTTGGCAGTTTGAGATTATTTTTTGAATCCCAAAAGGAGAAAGATTATGTTTGTATAGTAGTCTATTTCTCTGGGTGTGGTACCCATTGATTGCATTATATTCAGTTGAGGGGACTTTGATTAAATTACCAGTAAAGAGTACTTTAGGGCTTTTCATTTGACTACATCAGTGAGGCATGCTTCAGGTTGAGTTCCATACCCCTTCCTGGGTATGATATAAATGGAATCAAGTGAACAGACAGACACAGGAAGAGAGAGCTCGGACATTTTTGACCCTGCCCTGTAACAGAAAGGAGAAGGTTCAAAAACCTGAGGCCCAAGGGAGATTTGAACCCTTTGCCTGATAGCTTACAGCTGAATTGGGGAAGACAGCACAGCAGCCAATACTGATTTAGGAAGCCCTAAGAAGCAAGCCTTATGTCAGCTTCCAATTGAAATCAGGAAGAAAGAAGAGCAACTGAGCCTTAGAGAGGAAGCCCAGAGGGGAAGAAGAAACCTGGACTGAGATAGCCTTCCATCTTATTTCATCACATGGCAACACAACCAGATCAACAGTAGCTGAATTTGGTGAGAAAGCAACTCTGATGGCACCTCAATTTGTACTTTTCATGGCCTTGGAACTGTAATCTTTTACTGGAAAAAAAAAAAAAAAAAAAAAAAACCTTTATAACAGCCAACAGACTCCTGGTACTTTGCTTTGGAAGTCCTTTGGGAAATAAAAACAGTACATTATTCAGCTGTGAGAGCTAGAGAAAAGGTGTAGCCATTTGGCAGTTTGATATAATTGTGAATTGTGGATCTGCTTGTAAACTGGTCTGCTAATCTGGGCATGATTAAGTTATGATTAGGGAATTAACTGGGCCAAGTCAGTAGGGCATTGAGTCCCACCCCTTGGTGGGGCAGGAATCAAATATAAAAGGCATGGCAAGAACAAAGCTGAAGCAGTTCTGATGTTTCAGTTTTGATGCTGGAGCCCAGGGAGGCAAGCAGACAGAAGAGCTTGGTCATGAGGAAAGACAGAAGGCCCCGGGATAGAGATGAGCCATTTGCCAGACAGTTTTATAGTGGCCTTGGGAGAGAAGCAAAGCCTAGAGAGCCTCATAGTCTCCAGCTGACCTTGTGAAGGAAATAGAGGAGCTAAGACTGGAGAGAAACACAGACCCAGGAAGAGAGGAACCCAAGAATCCTGAACCCTGGCAAACGTTGGCAGCTGTCTTGCTCCAACACATGGCAATAGACTTTGGTGAGGGAAGAAACTTATGCTTTATGGCCTGGTAACTGACGACTTCTACCCCAAATAATTACCCTGTATAAAGACCAACTGATTTTCTGGTATTTTGCATCAGAACCTCTTTAGCTGACTAATACAAAGGTAATGTATTTTCAGTTCTGTGAGTTCTCAGGCATTGTCTTGTGAAGTTCATTGTCTGCCTCTTGTCCTCACATCAGGAATCACAGAGAACGGCCCAGGACTCTGAAACAGTTGTCTAAAGAGGTAAGGCAGAACAGTAGAAAAGCCCTGCCGGGTGATTAATCATTGACAACAGGTAGGAACTGATGTGTACAGGCAATCATGCCACGTTTCTTTTCATAAACCTCTCATACCTGCAGATTCTACTGTCAACCCAAAGCTGCCAATTTCTGGGGCCGAGGAGTAAGCCATTACCTGAAGAGTTACTTGAAGCCTAAGAACCTACATGTTACTGACCACAGAATTTGCGATGCTGCAAGATTTCTGTCCAAAGGCTAAGGCCTCCCCTCTCCATTTTTTCAACTTAGCTTTGTCTGACACAGGGCAGGGTCTTCTTCTCATGACAACCCGATACATCTACATGGTAAATGATAACACTGGAGTCAGGAGTGAATACAACAGCCCAGATTTGAGACAGCTGAGAAGTACAACATGAAAGTCAATCACTTGGTGGACAGCATATGTCAAGGGAAGCAGTCATCTTAGAGTGGATAGATCAAATTTACAAAATAATATTGTAAAATGAAAATCATGCCTTAACACACATTAGGAAATATTAACAATGTGAAAAATGAAACCCATAACTGAAAAGAATAGTGTTGAAATATTAGGTAATAAAATATATTATTGTTTACTTTTGTTCTTTTTAATTGTTATAGAGCATTAAGGTTAATAATGAATTAATTTTTTGCACTCTTTGTATTTTTTATCTGTATTAAAGTTTCCTTTGTGAATGTGTTTAAATCTATGTGTCTCTAGCTCTATATTTCTGCTCCCATCAGATGAAAAATGAACAGCAGTTGTCAAAGAACAGTGAGAGCATTTTAAGAATTGTGGCACTTTTCCATTTTCCTTTTGTATGTGTATAATACAGATTCAAATCAGTACCATTAATCAAGCAAACTACTCTTTATTAGTGTTTGGAAAAACGGTGTTCACTGGGACACAGAGACTGATGATTGCAGGCAGAAAGTTTATTGGGAAGCTCTTCCAACAGAGGGGATCTGAAGAATAGACTTCAGGCTGCCTCTGGAAATTAAGGATTTGAATTTATTCATTACATTCTTAGGCAGGGAAATGGTAGTCGGTGGGAGGGGTTCAAGTGTTTGAATAAGATGCAGGGGCCAATAGGAAGCTTTAGAGTTGAAAATTTTCCCTTGTACGGCTAGAGGATAGTGAGCTAGGGAGTTATGTGTCTTTGGATTGCTGGAGGGGCTGGTGGGGCCTTTGTCTGGAGGGGGAAATCTCTCTATCTCACTTTACTCCCATCTCCACATGGTCTCTTTGTTCAACCTTTGGGGAAATGCCCTGTTTTCAGACACATAGGCTTAAGGGGAGGGGGCTTGTCCTTCCTTAAAGCACATCAGGGGAAATTGAGTCACAGCTTGTTAATTATTGCAAACCTAGTGAGGGGGAACCTCTAACAATTAGTTCACTCAGTATGCTTTTCATTTTTTAAAATTATAAACAAGTTTCATGCAAAGAGAAAAAATATTTTCATATTTATTTTGAGAAACAGAAATATACTTTCTATAGTCTCCAGCCCCCTGTTTTTCCTTCCTAGTATTTATATGTTTTCACAGTCTTCAGTAGCTTGTTCTATTTATCCATATTTATAAATGACACACATACTTTTTCTTTCTTTCACTGGTCCCAAACCCCTCTGAACATGTACAATTTTTTCATCTTTCCACATATTCCTAACATATTTATTTTGTTTGAGTTACATTTTTGAGTTGGAATAAATGTTACCATATACTTTTATTTTTTTAAATTGTATTTTTAAAGAGGTATTACTTAGATTTATGATTATCCTTGCTTACCTTCTCTTAGTGACAAGTGGTAATATAGAGATCCACTAGATGGTTTTACATACAGTCTTTCAGTGCATGAACCTCACTCTTGTGTGTTCTGTCCAGGCTGTTATATAGGATGGCCTGATAGCAGTAAAACTAGGTCATAGGTCACAAAACAAAATCTGAAACATTTCATAGTATGTGTCTCTTGAAATCCCCACTGCCATCAAACTCCCTCTTGAAGAATCATTCATTTTAGGCCTTTTTAAAAAAAAGTTTAAGTCTTCATTCATATATAACCTATTATCAAAACAGTGCTGAAATCAGAGAGTTTCTGCTTAAAAAGATATTAGAATTTAGCTGAAAGGAAGAACTCAAAGTATAATTTCAGAGGCCAAGAAAGGCAGTAAGAAATATCAGCAAGGTGATGCAATAGGAAGCTCCCATCCTCCTGCGTATATAAATATATATCTGTAGAAATTATAAGAACCAATTATTAAAGAAATCTCTGTATCAGTCAAAAGTTTACAGCTACCAAGGGATGATGAATCAAGAATAAGACAAGATGAAAATGGTAGGAAAACTCTGTAGAAGTTTTGTAAACTCTTGCACTTTCCCTCCCTGGCTTTGTGGCAGTTTGGAAGAACAGAAAGGCCACATTCCTAGTATGGGATCCTACATCCTGGGTATGGAGTCAGCAGAGTACATTTGATTTAATTAAAATAGCATACACCTACTATCAGATGCTCATTTCCTCTATTTCACCTACGAAAGTATCACACAGGTTGGAGAAGTGGCAGTCATTACTTAAAAATGTTATAATAAAATGATTAAATTGCTGTTAACTATTGGAAAAGTTTTCAGTTGAGACATAAAATAGAAGACTGTGGCCCTGGGAAGAAAAGATAGGGAGAATTTATTTTGGAAATTATGATATTCTGGAACACCCATATATATGAGAGTATGTAGAAAGCCATGAAGCAAACTCAGGCAAGATGCAGCCTCTGATGAAAAATTGGGAAATCAATTAGTCTTAATTCTAGGATGATCTATAGGGTCAGTTCCTTACTTGACTATAGCTACAGCAAAGAGCCATCTGCAAGAGTGGGAGAAGTTTTCACTATTATTATTATTTGTTTTCTTGTTTTTGTTTTGTTCCCTACAGGTGTTCAATAATGTATCTGCCAAAATATTTGTATACAAGTAAATTGTACATAGATAAGAGTGACCATAGACTATGAGGAATACCTCTTTTTTTTTTTCCAAAAGTAAATTGAAGAAATCATTAAACAGTCAGAAGAGTATGGAAGAAGAAGCTAAAGAAGGAGAAGAAGGAGAAGAAGGAGAAGGAGAAGGAGAAGGAGAAGAGAAGAAGAAGAAAAGAAGAAGGAGAAGGAGAAGAAGAATAGGATAGGTAGTATGCTTGAAGAAATAATGGCCCAAAACTTCCCAAATTCTATGAATGATATGTATATTCATATCTAATAAGATCAATACACATAGAGGACAAATTCAAGTGATCCAGAGAGAAACACATTGCAATAAAAATATAAATAAGAAAATACAAATAGAATCTTCAAAGCAGTAGGAGAAGTGACTCATCATTTACAAGGACTCTTCAGTAAGTTTAAGCACAGTTTTCTCTTTAGAAATCATAAAGGCCAAAATGAAGGGGGCAACAAACTTAAAGCAATGAAAGAAGAAACAAAATACAAAGCAAGAACTCTTCATTTTGCAAAACTTACTTTAAAAAATGACAGAGAAACTGAGACATTCAGAAATGAACAAAATTGAGGGAGATCCTTACCATTAGAGATGCCCTAAAAGAAATATTGATAGGCACCTTTCAGTTTCAAATGAAAGTACATTAAACAATATCTCAAAACAATGAATACATAAAGATCTCTGATAAAAGTAGACACATTAGTAAATATAAATATTATAACAGTTTGGGTAAATAATTCTACCTTTTAATTCATAAATGTGCATAAACTCCAAATGCATAACTATAATTATAAAATACTGGATTGGACAAACAATGAATAAAAATGGAATGGTGATTTAATCAGCATAAATGAGGAAGGTGAGTAATATGAGAGCATAATTTCATTGGTTATTGAAGTTAAATTAGTATCAATTCAAAGTAGATTGTAATAAATTTTAAATATTAAATGTAGTGCCTATAAATCTGAATAAAAATATTTAAATGTCCAAAAATGTAAAGGGAAAGGAAATCAGGATGATTCAATACAAAGGATCAACTAAACAAAATATAAGATAGTAATGAAGAAAATGAGTGACAAAAATGTTCAAGACATGCCAAAACAAATAGCAAAATAGAGGTAAGTGCTGCCTTCTCAGCAATTAAATTAAATGTAAATGGATTAAATTCGCCAATCAAAAGACAGAGATTGGCAGAATGGATGAATATAGGATACAAACACAAAGTGACTGAAAACAAAAGTATGGGAAAACTGTTTCATGAAAATAGTAATCAAAAGACAGGTGAGGGGTGGGAGCTGAAGAAAGGCTGGTGGGAGAAGCTAGTGAGGCAGAACTTCTCATAGGTTTGCAGCTGTGGCCTGATGACATCCCACAAAGGCCCACCCTTGCTGGTAGCAGAGCCTATTTATTCAGCATGCTTTGATGCTGAAGTCACAGCCTGTGAGGAGCTGAACAGCCTAGGGATGTCTTTGCCCAGCCCAGACCCCAGTGAATCTGTGGGGCCCTCTCTGCTTTGGCACTGAGAACTTTGGACACCCGTGGATGTGGCCAATTGCCATGTAAGTGATCCTTGCTTGCCAGAGGGGGAAGAAGAGGAACATCAGTGTCTCTCTGAAGAAAACATTCTGAGGGAAAGCAGGTATGATCAGGATTTGGATGGAGCTGCAAGGAGTCTTTCCAACATGGATGTGGAGGAAAGTGCAGCCAGGGGACTGGGCTTCGATGAGGAGGACCAGGACAGTCAGTACAAATCTCAGGATCAAGACTTCAATGGTAACCAATTGTGCAGGTGCCCAGCAAGCTCCCCATGTGAGAATGACGGGATGGAGGGCTGGACAACTAAAGCTAGGAACGAGAACTCCTCAGACACCATGTATGAGCATGAGTTAGATTACAACAAAGATGTTCCCGAGGAGCCAGTTTCTGCTGTCCAAGAGGTCGAAGCCAAGAAGGCTAGAGGTGAGGACATCAAAGACAAAGGAGAAGCTCCAGGGGAGAAAGAAAGACTGGGTGTTAAAAATGTGGAAGAGAAAGAACCTCTGGAGACTGCCAGGGAGAAAGAACGAGAGGACGATGATGGAGAGATTGATGATGAGGAGACTGATGATGACAACCTGGAAGAATGTGAAGTGAGAGAGCCCGGTGATAGGAAGGTGAGGCCTCGTCCCATCTGCCGATACTTCATGAAAGATGTGCCACCATTACTCACTCTTTTTGCACCAGTATCAAATTCCTTACCATTCAGAGGCCAGGTTAAAGGGATCTGTACCTGGGGAATGAATTGTAGGTTCTTACACCCTGGAGTGAATGACAAGGGTAACTACCTACCTGATCTCGAAAGCTGACCATTCCCTGCCCAACAGTGACCAGCCTCTTGGACCTCACACCTTGATGCCTGCCAGTCCTTGGGATGGGCAGGTAGTTCATGAAATTTTGTCTCCACCCCTTCCAAAGTCCCCAACAGAGCATGCCTGGGAGCGAGGACTTGTCATGCAAAGGAGATATTGAAAAAGGAATCATTCGGAAGAAGTAGGAGCCTAATTTTGAAGAGAAAAGATTGACAGTGACCTTTGGTGATGACAAATGGGAGTGTGAGTAGAATGATCAGATCACTAGAGATGTCAGAGAAACAGCACTTGAGCCTCATTCAAATCCTTACTATGGCTAAGACATAGAACTATGCTGCCGTCCTGGGCAGTGCGAGAATTTCAGGGTGCAGGATACAGAAACAGAGCCCTATCCTAATTACCGGGAACGAGATAACAGACAGGGAGAGCGTAAAAGAAGAGAGAGAGAGACAAGGAAAGATGGCAAAGGGAGCGCAAGCACTGGCGAGAGAGCGCAAGAAAGAGGAGTGGGAGAGAGAATGAGCCAAGTGGAGCAACAAGTACCAGCAGCACAGAGACCCAGACAGAGAGAAAGAACCGGAGATGGACAAGGAGAAGCCGAAGTCCTGGTCGGCTCAGCCGCCAAGCTGTCAAGCTGGGCCACCAAAAAAGAAGGCCACCCCTGCGGGCCCCCAGGTTAAAGGAACCAATGAAGAGAAGGACCCCTGGCGTCGATCCAAGTCTCCCAAGAAGAAACTGGGGTTATGGGTGTCCCCTAGTCCGGGACGGAGAAGTGGGAAAACATCAGCCTTGTGGACCTCCGCCTCCAGTTCCTCCGGGTCATGCTCATGCCCATCATCCTGCTCTGGTTCCAGCTCGTCCAGGTCTCCTTACAGATCTTCATCTTATAGCTCCTACTCCAGCCGCTCCCTCAGGCACAGCTCGTCCTCAGGCACTCGATCCAGGTCCCGGTCCTTCATGTCCCAAACCCGGGCGCCAACGCCCTTCCCACACAGACCTCCTGAGAAAACTAATGGAGAGTTGGCCCCGACTCCCAGGAAAGAAATAGAGAAGTTAGTGACAAAGCCGGCCCCACCTCCAGCCCCAGCACCTTCCACCAGCACCCTGGTTCCTGAGCCCAGGCACACCAAGCCTGGAGAGCCTTCGGAAGCCAGCCAGGAGCCCTCCCAGGAGTGATCCCGCAGTGGCAGTGGCAGCAGAAGCAGCAGCTACAGCAGCCATAGCGGCTCCAGTTCCAGATTCAGGTCCATCAGTGTGAGCAGCGTCTCCTTGGTATTCACCATCATGCACAGCGTGGACTCAGAGGACAGGTACAGGGACCTGGCCAGCCCTATGTCCTCAGCCAGCTCATGGTTTCCCTCCCCAGCTCAGGCCAAGAAGGAGAAAGGAAAATCTATAAAAACCCTTGGTGTTGCAGGGGATAAGCAGAAAAGAGATTTGTCCACACATGTCCCCAAGACCAGGAATCTCCAAGCAGGCAGCAGCAGATCTTGCCAGCAGCCCTGGGCTTTGCAGCAGGTGACCACAGGGAAATCAAACTGACTTTGCTAAACAAGGTGACTGAGAAAGGGAGCACGAAGCTACTCAAGCTGTTGGACAAGGGCAGGCAGAGTCCTCGTCCAGCCAAGCGGGCAAAAACATCCTCATCCCAAGGTTCTCAGGACCAGAAGTCGGGTGGGAGACTCGGCTCTCCCAAGCCAGAGCAGCAGAGAGACCAGGACCCAAGAGTACCTTTGGCTCAGCCAGACAGGAAGCCCCAGGTATCATCCCAGTCCAAGAGTTCCAGTCCAAGAGTTCCAGCAAAGTCACGATTGTACCTGGCAAGGCCTCAGGCGGCAGCACCACCTCTGCCCCTGCACCAAGTCAGGGAAGGCCAACAGGCTGTCAAGGCTCTAGGAGCTCCTGAAACAGGTGAAGGCAGTGGAGGGCGCCATCGCACAAAAGCTGGCCAGGTCCTGGGGCAAGTATCATGGGACCCGTGTGCTTGGCTCCCCCCACCCCACCCCGGATTTGAGGTGCTTCCATGTTTTCATAAATAGGGTATACACAGCTGTTTGGGATTTTGCAGTTATTGTCTTATTTTGGCCTTGATTCTCTTTAAAAATTGAAAGAGGGGAGAAAAAGGTTTTCAGCTGGAAAAGAAGCACACACACAATGAAGTTGATGGTGGATCCCAGCCACCTTCTGCAGGCTGAAGCAGAGTCCCCCAAACAGGCAGGTGTGGGCACCAAGGCCAAGACACACAGCACTGTGTTTGTGTAAATTACAAGCCCCAGCAACTGAACCGACCTGTTGGATGCTTTGTCCGGCCCACTTCCCTTTGCAGTCGGTCCCCTTCTGCTAGTCAGGCATGTTCCAGTGAACCTCAAGGTGGCCAGTGTCTCCACACCAGCTGACAAGTAAGCCGAACACTTTGTGAACTACTGGACATGTCTGCCCTCCCTGGCCTATCCCCAGGTTAAATACATAATTACATATATACATTTGTATATACATAATTGAATAAAATATATTCTTGAATAATGTCTGATTGGGAAATATTTCCTGTCTTTTATTTAAAGCATCAAATTGTTTTAGTTGATTTAAAATGAAAAAAAAAAAAAATACAAAGAAGACCAAAAAAATAATGAGAATTTTTTGGGTGGCTGTCTAATGTGAAGGGTGATGTTTGTTGGGTCTCATAAAAAAAAAGGATTTTTGATAAGCAAAGAGAAAAAAAAAATAGGTCAAGTGGGCTGGATGTTTGGAGGAAGATGGCAGAAAAGGATGTGCCACGAAATATTTCCACCACCAAAACATCATTGAACTAGGAGGAATTGTCTACTTTTACTGTTTTGGAATTCTGGGGTCTTAGGGAATGCTTGCAGCATCCAGAGAAAAGGCTGGTAAGAGAAGAACTGAGAGCAGAGACACGAACAGACATCTGCACACCAATGCTCATAGTGGTATTATTCACGATTGCCAAAAATTGGAAACAATCCAGGTGTCCATCAGGAGATGAATGGATAAATAATTGTGGTGTATACATATGATGGAATATTATGCAGCAGTAAGAATAAATGAAGTCGTGAAGCATATGACAACATGGATGAACCTGGAGGATATTATTTTCAGTAGGCAAGCCAGACATAAAAGGACAAATACTGTATGATTGCACCATTATAAAGTAAGTGAATAAAGTCATGGAGTTAATAATTAGAATATGGTCACCAGAAAATAGAAGGAGTGTAGAGAATGGAAAGCTGGCAGTTAATCTGTGCAGAATTGGTAAAAAGTTTGTAAATCTTTGGAAATGAATAGAAATTGTGACTGCACCTCATGGCTTTTTAAGTAGCAGAGCTATTATATGGATATGACAGTGGTTGAAAGGGAAAGTCTAAGGTCAAGTATATTACTAGGAGGAAAGTTATAAACTATAACATGGAACTTAATAAAATAGTAAAACCTCATGTAAAACATGAATATGGGTGGTATTGCATATATAAGATTGTTTTTACAAAATATAAATACAAACAAATTAGAAGGAAAAAGAATAGCACATATGTATGGCAGTGGAAGCTAGAGAGATTGAGAGGTGGTGAGCTTTGTGTGCTTGCTTTTTGTTTATTACTATTATTGGAATAATGAAACTGCTCTAAGAATGACTGAAGTGATGAATCCATAAATATTTGATTATATCAGATACCATTGATTGTATACTTTGGATGGATTTATACTTTATTAATATGAATCAATAAAATTGATTTGTTTAAAAAGGCTAGCACGTTGTAGTAAATCCTGTAAATTTTTTCCTCTGGGTAATGGCTATGATTACTCATCTCCCAATTGTGTGTCAGTCGGCAGAAGGCACTGCACCCTGGGCTCATGGTGCAGCTTTCTGGTAGTAGGTTGGGCTATAATCCTCCTCCTGCAACCCCATGGGGTGAGTGTTCTGATCACTGATTACTGCATTTGATCAGGTGCTTCAGAGATCTCCACATCTGTCTCTGAGTGTGGCCATTGTTTCTATCCCACTCAGGTTAAAGAAGTAGAGCGGTCTTCCAGGAGCAGTGCCCATTTTTCTCTTTTCTCTTTCCAATCCCTGTTTGGGAACATATGAGTCTGGAAAAGTACAAAAACAAATGGCCCAAATATAAGGAAAATAATTTTCCATAAATCATCCCGCATTTTGATTACATATTGAAATTATAAGTCAAAAGACTTTAAATAAAGTTTCTTAAATATATTCTCTCTTCTCTGTTAAAGAGAAGAACTTTATAACTGAGCCCTCTTGTTAGGACACTTGTATTGCACTTAGAACCCACAGGTGGAGTACGGAATAACATCCTAACCTTGACATCCTTATCTTAATCACATGGTCAAAGGCCCTTTTCCTGTATTAGGTAACATTGACAAGTTCCAGGTATTATGACATGAATATCTTGGATATCTTTGGGGATTATTGGTCTATTATTCAATCTGCCACATTACAAGTACATTTTCCCTCAGAAACTGTAATCTATCATATCTATAGTGGGTAGCTGAGGAGGTTAAACTTTGCCCTGGGCCTCACAGATGGTAGGAAAGGAAGGTATTTACAGCCCACTTTGCATCACTTTTAACACTGTCATGGATATCAGATTGTGTGGCATCTCAGCTCTCCACTCAGCTCCTAGACACTACTCTGGCTATGAAATATGACATGCTTCTGCTGGTTTGGGATGGAAGATAAGCTGCCCACTCAGCTCCTCATGAACCAACATAGCAGGTGACATAGAGAGCTACATTTTACCTCCAGACAAGGAATGGAAGTGCAGGTCTTTTGTTCTGCATTTCTTGAGGGTTTCAAGTTGGAGTCCTCTGCATTCCCTTGTCTAGGATGTATTGTAGCCAATAAACAAATCCAAGAAGCCCAGTTGTACATATAGTAGTACATATAGTATTCAGGTTCCCATGGTGCCCATCTTCTTACATCTTTTAGAGTCTTTCCATGCTTATCTACATAATTCCTAATATTTCAGTTAAAAGTGGCATGATCTATGAAATGGAGCTGTATACTCTTGACTGAACCAGAAGAACCCTTTCAAGTGAGATATGGATTTTGTCAAGTGACTAGAGCTTCCTAATTCAAAGATTCATGCACATGATCCTTATTATCCCTTGTTGTTTGACCCCATGTATCTGTGATCCAGAGTAAGGGTCAGGGAATGAATAATAAAACATGTCTTCACCTTTCTTAGTAATTTAGTCCAGTATCTATAGGCCAGGTATTCACAGAAGAAAAAGAAAAAAAAGAAGTTATCTATATCCTCATAAAGAGCTGGTACTTAGAGAAGAAATCATTTATTGAGGTGTCAATTAAGTGACTGGAATATGCTTATGTATGTTGTGAACATAGGAGCTAGAGGTGGTGTGATGGTTAGGCTAATGTGTCAAATCGGCCAGGTAATTGTGTCCAGGTGTTTGTTCCAGCAAGCACTGGGCTAATTGTAATACAAGAGCATTTATGGAATTCAATCACTGCGTGGATGGCTGATTACATCTGCATCAATCAGGGAGATTACATCATCAGTGGGTGGTGCTTTATTCAATCAGTTGAAGGACTTAAAAGCAGAAGTGATTTCAACATTCAGAGAGAATTTCCCAGCTCGTCGTTGGACAGGCAACTTCTCCCAGAAACTCATCAACGACCTTTCATCGGACTTTCATCAGAGCCACTGGTTTGCAGCCTGCCTGTGGAACCTGGACTTGTGCATCCCCACAGTTGTGTGAGAGATTCTTTTAAAATTTCATATTATTGACAGATATCTCCTGCTGATTCTGTTTCCTGAGAGAACCCTGACTAATACAGGTGGGTAAGAGAGAACAAATCATGTTCTAGTGTGGAGGCAGGTATCATCAAGTGAGTTTAAACAAATCAGTGCTACATGAGCTGATGTTGAGGACAATGTCAGTTTTAGAATCTTGTTGGATTCTGAGACTGTGCATAGGGAAATTCCCAGAACCCTGGGGCAAGATTGAATCTCACACATATTATTTTGTTTTAATTTTTGTTTCATCTCTACTAGGACACAAAGGGGAGAACATATATATATATTTTATTTTACCACTTATCCTCAAAAAAAATTAGGTTCTGGAATATTTGAGAACCTCAATAAATATATGATATTGAAATTATTGCTGTGAAAGGGACAAAAGTTTATCACGCAGTTCCTTCATTTACCCTAGCCTAACCTTATTCATGTTTCACTTCCAAGATGGGCATACTCCCTTGGGATCTGTTTATTTCTCCATGGCATTTCAACATAAGTATTATAAACTCTTCAAAAATAATAGGAATTTGGAAGGAAATTATACATGATGGATTACCAAAGATGAGTACTCGATGAATGAATGAATGAGAATATATTCCCGTTATCAATCCTAAGGCATTTTGAAAATGAGGACTTCCTCATAACTACAATGATGTTCCACTTCCTAACCTCTGAGATATCGGCTTTTTTTTTTTTTTTTTTTTTTTTTTTGCCACACATCACTTGGCAACTAATTTTATTGTAGGGAAATATCTATTCCCACACTTAGGATTGCGAGTTTTTTGTTCCCAGCTACATAAAATATTCCAGGACTAGCACCATTATTTTCCTTTTCATATTTAAATTGCTTTACATTCCATTTATCTTATAATAGTAATAATGGCATTTTAAAAGGAAAATTTATGAATAATCAGAAATTACTGATGTTATCTTTTTATTTATATGTGCTCTGTTAATCAATTCTGTACACATACATATCAACATTTTATAATAGATAAGGAACATCATCTTGTATTTTGGATATTTCAGTTAGCATTCAATGTTATTTTTTGATTTACTTCTTAAAATGTTATTCATTGAATAACATTCAATGATATTTTTGGATTTACTTCATAAAATGCCATGTAATGAACCCCAAAAAGAGAAAGATTATGCTTTGGGACTAATTCATTCCTGTGGGGGTGAGACTCTTTTGATTGGACTACATGATCGAGACATGACTCAGGTAGAGTCTCAGCATTCTTGCTCAGTCTGATATAAGCAGAGACACAGAGGAAAAGGAAGCTTCCGTTTTTGATCCTGCAATGTGATATAAAGGACCTCTGCTCCACCTAGAGTTTATCTGAAAGGAGAGAAGCCCCTGAGAAGCTCAAAAAGGTGAAGCTCAGGGAGATAAGAGCTATATGCTTGATAGCTCACAGCAAAACTCTGGAAGAAATTGGAGCAACTGAGACTAATAAAGGAGGCTCTGTAAGGGACAAGACTTATGCCTGGTTTCCCACAGCTGACCTCTGGGAAATGGTAGATTCTGGAGGGAAAGGCAAAAATTAGCCACTGTCTTTGTCATGTGGCAGGATGCTAGGATCAACAGTAGCTTATTTTACTGAAAAGAGAAGTTTATTGCTGTTTTCTTATTCTGTTAAACAAAACTATATTTTCTTAAAATGTTTTCTAGTCTTTTGAAAACAGCCCACATTGGAGGGAGGCTGTAGCTCATGTGTTAACCTCAGCAGTGTTTAGAAGAAGCCACATCTATAAAATCTACAAACTTGGGACCGAAATCCCCATTCCCCCATGCTTATTTCAGGTCCCCACCCCTGTCCTTGATTTCAGTTAGTCCTCCTGGAGGGATTTCTGCCCCAGTAGGTGGATTTCTGCATGATCTCCAGCAATATTTGGGTATCTTGCTGTTGGTATCTGCCTCATCCTCCCAAGTCTTAGCTGGGTCTCCAAGTCTTCCATCATGGCAGGCTGTAGGCTGTGGCAGCTTTGGCAGTGGTAGGCAGGTCCAGAGGCAGGACAGCTTCACTCTAGGCTCTCTGCATGCAAGGTCACCTGGGCATGGGGTAAGCCAGAGGAGATGTAGGGGCTCAGAGTGCTAGGGTCTACAGTCCAGAGGCCCTTGTCCATGCCACAGGTCCTACAGGCCAGCTTTTTGACACACGCCATGGTCTCTGTGAGAGCACTGTTGCTTACTCTTCTTCATGCACTTCATGGGACAGCAGGTGAGGAAGGCCATGGACATGAATAGGGTGAGGATACAGCTGAAATTGGAAGTGATCACATCCACCTTGATTCTGAAGGTTCACATTGTGAGGAATTCCTAAGGTAACTGAAGGCAGGGGGCATGCCATCACCCAGGGGGCCAAGATTCCAGGAAAATTGTAGTTGGGCCTATAAGCTTGGCTCCCCCCACCCCATCCCGGATCTGAGACTTCAGGTGGCTGGTGTCTTCAAATGAGCTGTGAAGTAAGCCAAACTACTCACAGTGTCTTCCCTAACTCACTTACCCCAAGGATCATAAAATAGTTATATATACTCTTGAATAAAGTCAAAATAGGACATATTTCCTTTTATTTTAAGCATCAAATTGTTTTTGTTGAAAAAAGGATAAAAAATATAGATAAGATTAAAAAGCTAAGGATCTTGTTGGGGCATCTTTCTACTTCAGAGAGTCTATTTTTGATGAGTTTCCTAAAAAAAGTATTGTGATAAGCAAAAAGAAAAACAATAGATAGGTGAAGAGGGTTTGATGTTTGGGGCAAGATGGAAGAGTAGGAAGCTCCAGGAATGTGTCCTCCACCAAAATATTATTGAATGAATAGGAACTGTCTAAATGTACTGTTGTAGAATTCTGGTATCTCTGGGAATGCTTGCAACATCCAGGAAAGATTTGGATGTAAAATGACAGTACATTGCAGTAAGTCCTGTAAATTTCTCCTTCTGGGTAGTGGCTATGATTACTCATCCCCCAACTACTTGGAAGTCAGCAGAGGGTTCTGCAACTCGGGCTTATGGTACAGCTTTCTGGTAGCAGGCTGGGCTAGGATGTTCTTCTCCTGCAACTCCATGGGGTGAGTGTTCTGATCCCTGATTACTACTTTTGATCAGCTGCCTCAGATATCTCCACATTTGTCTTTGAGTGTGGAATTGTTTCTAATCCATTCAGCTTGAAGTAGTAGAGGAATCTTTAAGGAGCAATGCATATTTTTAACTTTTATCTTTCCATTTCTTGTTTGGTAGCACATTAGTCTGAAAATGTCACCTTTTGATGGTCCCAGACCTCAACAACCACAAAATGAAAATAAGAATACCAGAGGGGTCAAATTAGATTTCCAGAGTTATACTGTCATAATACTTATGATGTCCAGTCTTCAGGATAAAAATTACAAAACACAGGGATAATTAGATAGTATGACTCATATATAGGAAAAATAATTTTCCATAAATCATCTGTGATGAAGGTCTTACATAGGAATTACTAGTCAGATATTTTAAATCGGTTTTCTTGAATATGCTCAATTAGCTAAAATTATCAACACAAAAAGAACTAAAGGAAATTAGAAAAATATTTTATAAGAAAAGAAACATATGTAAATTTAAAGAGCAAACAGAATAGATATTTTGGAGCTTCATTACACATTAATTAACATGTAAAATTCAGTATATGGATTTGATACAAATTTGAATAGATAGAAGAAAGAATCAACAAACATGAAGACAAGAAAATGGTAATTATCCAATGTGTAGAGCAGAAAGAAAGATAAGGAAGAAATATTCACAGGTGCTCCAGAATCTGTGGGAACCCATCGAGTGTGTGAACATTCACATCATTGGAGTCCCAGAAGGATTAGAGTGAGAGAAAGGGGCAGAAAAAGCATTTGAAGAAATTATACATGAATACTTCCCAAATATGATGAATGACATCAATTTTACAGCCAGGAATGTCCAAGTACTGCAAGGATATCCTTGACACATTATGATACAATTAGCAAAGTCCAAAGACAAAGGATTTTGAAAATATCAATAGAAAATCACTTGTCACTTCAAGGTATCCCTAACAAGTTTAAAAGTGCATTTCTCATCAGAAATCATGGGTTCCAGAAGACAGTGTGATGGCCAATTTAAATTCCTTTAAAAAAATTATCTTATCAAGAAATTAAAAAGATGCAGGACTACTTAAGAAATTTAAACATAAATACCTGACATAATTCATAAACAGAAGATATGCACTCTAAGAAATTGTAAAGGAACTCCATCAGGTGAAAATAAAAGTACACTAGATAAAAAGTAAAATAAATAAGTACACTAGACAATATTTTGATACCATGAGGAAAAATAAGTAACACCAGTGTAAGTAATTACATAGGAATATATTAAATCGTATATAAATTTATGTTTGTTTATTACTGCTTTCTGCCATGACAGTAAAATTTGACTGATATCGAAAGTTCTTAAAAAATGGGTTCTTATATTCTCTCTCTCTCTCTCTCTCTCTCTCTCTATATATATATATATATATATATGTATGTATGTATGCTGGAGGATGGAAGTTACCTATTCCATTACCTTGCTGATGTCTATTACTGTGTTTCTTGGCCTCTGAAATTATACTTCAAGTTCTTCCTTTCAGCTAAATTCTTA
>JAKSZT010054294.1:176197-267164 GCA_026826555.1 Tolypeutes matacus | reverse complement strand
TGTACTGATTTAAGGGTTTATTTATTTATTTATTTTTAATTTTAACAGGCACGTTTTATTTTCTCCTTTATAACAGTTCATATATTTATTTGGAATTGTTAATGAGATTACAAATTTCTTTTTTTTTTTTTTTTACATATTTCTTGTTTTTTTTTTTTATTGTGGGTAAAAATCAAAATTCTCACAATACATACAAACATTTGGAAAATGTTATATAAATATATATTCATATATGTGTATTTGCTTACAAAAATGTTATTTATATATATATATATATATATACATATATTTTAAGAGGTGCTTAGATTACCCAAAATATTACATGGAACCCACTGGGATTCCCATGTTGCCCACCTCCCACACCTCCCACCACATCCCACACAAACAACTCCCACAAGTGTGGCCCACAACCCTCAATGAACTTACACATCCTGGAGCCTTGTCATCAACCATAGACCACAGTTCACACCATAGACCTCACTCACTCCGACTCAGTTCTGAGTGGTGTGTGCTGATTTAAAATGGCCTACATCCGTTGTCGCAACGGTACTCAGGACAAACTCTAACTCCCAAAGAAGCCCCTGTATTTCAACTGCTCATCCCCTCCCTATACCAAAAGTGTCAAGTGGACACTGGATCCACCTCATTGTTATAATTTCTTCCATTGCTAGAATCACCATATGTGAACAAGAGAATACCATCAAGTCCACTCTAGTCCATAGTTCTTCCCCCAATCCTGAGGGGACTGGGATGGTGATGTCCACTCCAACTCCAAGTGAGAGAGAGATTATATCCCATGGATATGGTGGGTGGGATGATCCTGCCTGCAGATGTAGGCCCTCTCCGTTCCCTGGGATGGCCATTGCCCATCATTGTCTCCTCACCAGGTGACTTGGATGAGTCCATTGAGCTGTAGGGTAGGAGTTGCAGCACCACCTAGATTTCATGCACACCTGGCACATTGGTAGGCAGGAGGCTCCAGTCTCTGGAAGTATACCTAAAAACTCCAGCATCACATATAGGTTTGAATAGAAGGGACTGGTGAACCACGTGCAGGGAGAACTTATTTGAGTCTGATTCTGTCACTCTCAGGAGCACAGATTCCAAAATAGAACCCACTGATAAGTCATCAGTATCTGGGGCTATCCCCCCTTGTATAGGACCAGGGTGTCTCCAGAGCTCACAGGAACCCCAATGAGTGGGGTGATAGGCACTTAGATGTTCCATGAGCTCCTACTGAGATGTGCGTAAGAGTTACCTCTGGGATGACCTCCCGACTCTCTTTGAAGTCTCTTAGCCACTTGAACTCATTTGTCTTTACCATTTCCCCCTTTTATTCAAGGTCTTTTTCCAGTTGTGTTGCCAGTTGGCACTTGGTATTAATCCCTCGTTGCCAGGGAGGCTCATCCCTGGGAGTCATGTCCCACATTGGGGGGAAGGTAATGCAATCTTATGCTCAGTTTGGCTTAGAGAGAGGCCACATTTGAGCAACAAGGAGGCTCTCAGGTGGCAACCCTTAAGCACCCCACAACTGCAGGCTAAGTCTCAGTTACAAGAGCAAAGACTCACAAGGGGAGTCATCAATAAAAAAAACACATCAGTGTTCATCCTATTTTGACAGGCACTGTCCCTACACTCAGAGGACTATTGGTGCTCCCTTGGAGACTGTGGCAGAGCTCTCCAGGCTAGGAATTCAGATTCCCTCATTTATTGTGTGATTATCCACCCATCATGACCATGCCCCATCCCCCGATCCTTTGAATGATTTTGTATACCTTTCATGTATATTCGGATGAACCAATCCCCACGAAACCCCCCCCAGACACCCTCACCAATAACCCCCGCAGTACCCATTGTAACCCCTCTGGGATCCAAATCCTCCATGAACATTTAGTCCATAAAATAATCAAATACACTTACTAGGAAAAAGAAACAAATGTGAAAAGCTTACATGTAAGAGACAAACATAAGGAAATTCAGGGGAAAAAAAAAAAGAGAGAGAGAAAGAAAAAAAATAAATAATCAAACAAAGAACAAAACAAAATAAAATATAATTAGTGGATTGGGACATTCAAAAAATGGGCAAAAAAGCAAAGGAAATGCCTTTAAAAAAAAAAAAATATATATATATATATATATATTCATTTTTTTCCTTTCTCTTTTCTTTTTCCCTTTTTCCTTCCCTTTATCATTGTGTTATCGGATGTCTGGTGTGCCATGACACCTTCCTCCTCTCAATTCCCATTGTCTCCCAATTTTTTCATTTAATTTTCAAAGAAGTTTTAGGTCACAGCAAAGACACACGGAGTGCCAGAGACTCCCAGATACCAAACCACCCCACTTCCACACCCCATATTAACTCCCCCCCCTTTTTTTTTGGTTGTTACCATTGTTCAAACTGTTAGCAACTAAACATTGTCAGTGATTTACAGTATAGTTTACAATTTAGATGATACAGTTTAATAATTTTGATGATATTTACCATGTCCTGTGTCCATTACTGTATGGTAACGAAAAACCTTCCCCATGACCACCAAACAACCCATTAGATCTTGACTGTTCCCTTCTCCCCAGCCCGCCAAGACCCGTGATACCCCCTCTCCCAACCCATGGAATGTCAAGATTCACATTTACATGCCCTGCGGATTTGAACCAGCCCTTCCTAATCCACCCAGCCCCCAGTGCTGCACCACCAAACCTAGGAACACCACCACTCATCTGTCCCATCCCCCAACATTCAACCACACTCTATCCTTTTACCATAGATTATGTCCATATGGGTGATGGCTCAAAGCCTGCTCTTCTCTTACTCTCCTTTGTTAACCTATCTTTCAGACAAAGGTTCTCAGAGACTGCTCGCTTTCCTCAGTTCAGATCAGTGAGGTCATATACTGTTCATCCCTCAGTTGCCTGGCTTGCTTCACGCAACATAAGGTCTTCAAGATTCATCCACGTTATTCCATGTGTTAGGAATTTGTTCCTTCTTACAGCTGAGTAATATTCCATTGTATGTATGTACCACATTTTGCTTATCCATTCGTCTGTTGATGGGCACCGGGGCTGATTCCAACTTTTGGCAATGGTAAACAATGCCTCTATGAACATTGGTGTGCATATATCTGTTTGTATTTTTGTTTTCAGTTCTTCTAGGTATATACCCAGCAGTGGAATTGATGGATCATACGGAAGATCTACTGCTAGTTTTCTGAGGAACCGCCAAACTGTCCTCCACAGTGGCTGGACCATACCGCAGTCCCACCAGCAGTGGATGAGGGTTCCTATTCCTCCACATCCTCTCCAACATTTAGTGTCTCCTGTTTTTTAAATAGCTGCCATTCTGATGGGTGTAAGATGGTATCTCATTGTAGTTTTGATTTGCATTTCCCTGATAGCTAGTGATGTTGAGCATTTTTTCATGTGCTTTTTAGCCATTTGTATTTCTTCCTTGGAGAAGTGTCTTTTCAGGACACTTGCCCATTTTTTATATGGTTTGTTTGTCCTTTTATTTTCGAGGTGAAGGATTTCTTTATATATGCAGGATATTAGGCTCCTATCAGATATATGGTTGCCGAATATTTTTTCCCAATGGGTAGGTTGCCTTTTTATTTTCTTAATAACATCCTTAGAGGTGCAAAAGTTTTTAATTTTGAGAAGATCCCATTCATCAATTTTTTTTCTTGCTACTCGTGCTTTGGCTGTGAAGTTCATAAAACCACTTCCTATTACAAGGTCCTGTAGATGCTTCCCTACATTATCTTCCAATGTTTTTATGGTTTTGGCTCTTATATTTAGATCTTTGATCCATCTTGTGTTGATTTTTGTATAAGGTGTGAGATGGTATTCTTCTCACATTCTTTTGGATATGGATATCCAGTTCTCCAAGCACCACTTGTTAAAGAGACCACTCTCTCCCAACTGAGTTGGTTTCGTGGCCTTGTCAAATATCAGATGACTGTATATGCGAGGATCTATATCAGAACTCTCAATCCGGTTCCATTGGTCAGTAGGTCTATCCTTGTGCCAATACCATGCAGTTTTGGTCACTGTAGCTTTGTAGTATGTTTTAAAGTCAGGTAATGTGATACCTCCAACTTCATTTTTCTTTTTCAATATATCTTTGGCAATTCGGGGCCTCTTGCCTCTCTAAATATATTTTGTGGTTAGATTTTCCAGTTCCTTAAAAAATATATTGTTGACTTTTATTGGGATTGCATTAAAGCTGTAGAATAGTTTAGGTAGGATAGACATCTTGATGATGTTTAGTCTTCCCATTCATGAACAGGGAATATTTTCCCATTTATTTAAGTCTTCTTTGATTTCCTTTAACAGTGTTGTGTAGTTTTCTGTATATAAGTCCTTTACATCTTTAGTTAAATTTATTCCTAGGTATTTGATTCTTTTGTTTACTATTGTAAATGGTATTTTTTTCCTGATTTCCTCCTCAGTTTGCTGGTTATTGGTGTATAGAAATGCTACTGATTTTTGAGCATTGATCTTATAGCCTGCAACATTACTGAACTCCTTTATAAGTTCTAGAAGCCTTGTTGTCGATTTCTCAGGGCTTTCTATGTATAGGATCATGTCATCTGCAAATAATGAAATTTTTACTTCTTCTTTTCCAATCTGGATGCCTTTTATGTCCTTTTCTTGTCTCAGTGCTCGTGCAAGTACTTCTAAGACAATGTTAAATAGGAGTGGTGATAGTGGGCATCCTTGTCTAGTTCCCGATCTCAGAGGGAAGGCTTTTAGGATTTCACCGTTGAAAATGATGTTAGCTTTGGGTTTTTCATATATACCCTTTATCATTTTCAGAAAGTTTCCATCTATTCCTATCTTTTGTAGTGTTTTTATGAGGAAAGAGTGCTGTATTTTGTCGAATGCTTTTTCGGCATCTATAGAGATGATCATGTGATTTTTTTCTTTCAGTTTGTTTATGTGGTGTATTACATTGATTGATTTTCTTATATTGAACCATCCTTGCATACCTGGGATGAAACCCACTTGGTCATGGTGTATAATCCTTTTGATATGTTGTTGAATGCGATTAGCAAGTATTTTGTTAAGGATTTTAGCATCTAGGTTCATTAGAGAAATTGGTCTGTAATTTTCCTTTCTTGTGGTATCTTTATTTGGTTTTGGTATTAGGGTAATGTTGGCATCATAGAATGAGTTAGGTAGTATTCCTTCTACTTCTATTTTTTGGAAGAGCTTAAGTAGAATTGGTGTTAGCTCTTTCCGGAATGTTTGGTAGAATTCAGCTGTGAAGCCATCTGGTCCTGGACTCTTCTTAGTTGGGAGGTTTTTAATGACTGAGTCTATCTCTTTACTTGCAATTGGACTGATGAGTTCATCTCTTTCTTCTTTCATCAATGTCAGCTGTTTGTGGGTTTCTAGAAACTTGTCCATTTCCTCTAAATTGTCATTCTTGTTGGCATATAATTTTTCAAAGTATCCTCTTATGATACTCTTTATTTCTGTGGGGTCAGCAGTGATGTCACATTGCTCTTCCCTTATTTTATGTATTTGCATCTGTTCTCTCTTTTTCTTTGTTAGTCTGGCTAAGGGTTTGTCAATTTTGTTGATATTCTCGAAGAGCCAGCTTTTGGTTTTGTTTATTGTTTCCAGTGCTTTCTTATTCTCTATTTCATTTAGTTCTGCTCTAATCTTGGTTATTTCCTGTTTTCTACTTCATTTAGGTTTAGATTGCTGTTGTTTTCCAGTTCCTCCAAGTGTGCAGTTAGGTCTTCAATTTTAGCTCTTTCTTTTTTAATATATGAATTTATGCTTATGAATTTCCCTCTCAGGACTGCTTTCGCTGCATCCCATAGGTTTTGATATGTTGTGTTGTTTTTTTCATTATTTTCAAGGTAGTTACTGATTTCTTTTGAAATTTCCTCTTTGACCCACTGTTTGTCTAAGAGTGTGTTGTTTAACTTCCATATCTTTGTGCCTAACCTGTTTCTCTGGCCCTCATTGATTTCCAACTTCATTCCGTTGTGGTCAGAGAAATTACTTTGTATAATCTCAATCTTTCTGAATTCATTGAGTGTTTTTTTGTGGCCTAGCATGTGGTCTATTTTGGAGTATGATCCATGTGCACTGGAGAAGAATGTAAATCCCGCTGTATTTGGGTGTAGTGTTCTGTATACGTCTATTAAGTCCAAATCTTCTATTGTTGAGTGCCTTCGTTTCTTTATTGATTCTCTGCTTTGATGTTCTGTCTAATGATGATAGTGGTGTGTTGAAATCCCCTGCTATAATTGTAGAGGAATTTATTTCTCCTCTTATTTTTCCAGAGTTTGCCGCATGTATTTTGAGGAACCTCTATTACGTGCGTAAATGTTGAGGATTGTTCTCTCTTCTTGAGAGATTACTCCTTTTACTAATATGTAGTGTCCATCTTTGTCTCTTACAATAGTTTTGCATTTAAAGTCTATTTTGTCTGATATTAGAATAGCTACTCCTGCCCTTTTTTGGCTTTTGTTAGCTTGTAAAATGTTTTTCCAAACATTCACTTTCAGCCTCCTTGAATCCCTGGGTCGAAGGTGGGTTTCTTGTAGACAGCATATAGATGGATCATATTTTCTTATCCATTCTGCCAATCGGTGTCTTTTGATTGGTGTATTTAATACATTAACATTCAGTGTTATTACTCGTAATGAATTTCTTACTTCAGTCATTTTTTCTTTGGGTTAATGCATGTCATATGTTGTTTTGTTTCTCTTGTTGAGATTTCAGTTGTTTTTAAACTCTCCTCCAACTCTCTCTCCTTTGTTTTTTCCTTTCAGCTTGTTGAGATTCCTTTAGTATTTGTTGAAGTGCTGGTTTCTTCTTGACATAATCTCTTAATTGCTGTTTATCTGTGAATATTTTGAACTCTCCATCATTTTTGAATGCCAATTTAGCTGGATAGAGATTTCGTGGCTGGAAGTTTTTTCTTTTAGTGTTTTGACTATGTCATACCACTGTCTTCTTGCCTCCATGATTTCAGCTGAGAAATCAGCACTTAGTCTTATTGTGCTTCCTTTGTATGTGATGGTTTTCTTTTCTCTTGCTGCCTTGAGTATTTTCTCTTTGTCTTGAGCATTGGGCAATTTGACAAGTATATGTCTTGGAGTTGGCCTGTTGGGATTTATACTATTTGGGGTGCGCTGTGCTTCCTGGATCTGCAAATCCATTTCTCTCAATAGAGTTGGGAAGTTTTCAGCCATAACTTCCTTCAACACTCCTTCTGTTCCCTTTCCCTTCTCTTCTCCTTCTTGGATGCCTATAATGCGTATGTTTGTGCGTCTTGCATTATCGGTTAATTCTCAGAGACAATGCTGGATTTTTTCTATCTTTTTGTCTATCTTTTCTATAATCTCTTTGATTTCAACTGGATTGTTCCATATCACTAATTCTTTCCTCTGCCTGTTCTATTCTGCTGCCATGTAAGTCCAGCGTCTTTTTCATTTCTTGACTTGTGTCTTTGTTCGCCATCATATCCATTACCTTTTTAGGCGTGAAAGCTATTTCTTCAGTATGTTCTCCCAGTGTCTTCTTTATATCCTTAATCTCTTCCTTCAGTTCTTTAAGTTGGTCCATGATATTTGTTTGGATAGCTTTGATTAGTTGTTCGATGTACTGCATTGCTTCCTGGTTTTTATTTTGTGCACTGGTCTGGTCCATGTTTTCCAGTTTCTCAGAGTCATTTGTATTTTTCTGTTGTCCTCTGGTCATCATATTATCTTGATGTGTTTGTTCAGTTGATTAGCTTTTCTCTATGCTGTAGTATTTTATTTAGCTGTTGGTTCTGCGTGTGAGTTAAGTTTTCTCTTTGGCAGTTTTTCTTCTTATTTTATTTCCTTGCTTCTTTCTATGATCCCTTGAAGGCAAAAGGTTAGGGCCAGAGGAATCAAAAGATGCAAGGAAGGCAGAAGGATAATAGAAATATTGATAAAAGTTAGAAGAGGGGCAAAATGAGTCTTAATGAGATGAATATTTAACTTGTGTAGGCAGTGTAGAGTACTAGGAAAAAATATGGAGTTCCTACAATGGCCTGGGAAAACAAATGGAGGAATATATATATATAGTGATTTAGAGGGCTAGAATTATTAGGAGCGAGATAAATAGTAGAGAAAGGTCTGAAAGGAAAAAGTTAATACTAATTTAAAAAAAAAGTAAAAAGAAGAAGAAGAAAACAAAATAGATGGGATAGAAATTGACACCCTTAAGTTGTGGGCCTATGAAAAAATGTTGGCTCTAAGAGCCACAACAGAAAACAGAAGGCAGAAAGATGCAGGAAGAATAAGCGGTAGTTTGTAATACAGAATCAATATATACAGTGAGTGGGAAATTACTGAATAAGAAGCCCAGCAAAGAAGCGACCAGCTGGTAGCACCTATTTAAAAAAAAAAAAATAGAAGGAAAAAAGAAGGGCATAGGAAAACGGGAGTAATAGCAATAGACCAGAATGTAACAGAGAGAAACCTAATATCCACACAGGCAAGCAGTCAAACAGAGCTAAGGGAGGTCAAAGATTCCCCTAGGGTCCACGTGGATCCTTCCTGCCTACTTGTGTTTATCAATGAATTTCCCCACAGGGTTCTATATGCAGGTCCTGAAGCAGCTTTTAGCTATTAAACTAATTTAAAAAGAATTTATTTTTCATTTGTTGAGGTGACCTCACTTTTTTTTTTTTTTAGCCAAATGCAGGACCCAAAATAATTCCTCCTCTAGACCAACCCCCTTATGGAAGGGACCCTAGCTGGGCCCGTGGAAATTAATCAAGCATGTCCCATTTTCTGGACTTCCCAGGTTAGCTGAAGGTCTGATTTTAGTCAGTGAGGAGTGCTAAAGATGGCGGATTCCGCCCCTTCTGGCGCTGATCTCCAGCATCACCGGGCTGCTCAGTAAATCAGTTTGAGTGCAGATTCGCGTCTGCTCTCAGCCTGATGCTGCTTCAGGTTGGCTTATCTGCTCCCCAAAGCTATGGGGCAGTGCAGGCAGCCAAATCAATGTCTAAAAATATAAAATACCCTTCCCTGTCTTCCAACCGAATCCTCCCTTTTTTGGGAAGTATCCCTTCCTCCTGGCTCTGCAGCGGCCCGGGTCTTATCCCTGGGTGGCTAAGGAAATCAGCTCCATTCCCCGACCAAAATCCCCCCTCCAGTTCACCGGGTGCTGATTAGCTCGTTTGCTCTGTTCACACAAGGTCCAAGGGGCACCAGGCACCCAGTCCCCAGAAAATAAAACTTTTTCGCCCCGTCCACAGCTCCAAATGGCCGTTTTATTTTTTTTTTTCCCTAACTGCGGGGCTCAGCCGCCTGTGCCAACCTCCACCGGCAGCCTCAATACTCACGAATCTCCACCGTTCGGTCCAGGCCGCTGATCCGAGCAGATAGATGTCCCAAGCTTCTCACTCCACGCGTGCACAGCACAGACCCCCAGGCAGGACCCCGTCCCCAATCTGCCTTGCTCTGGGAGCTTGCAGTGTGCACCCTCATACACTAACGCCATCTTGCCAATACCAAGGGTTTATTTTAATATTTTAAAGTCTCTTGGGAATTCAGAGGGTGAGGTGCAACAGTTTGATATTGGTTATGAATTCCAAAAATAGATATTGGATTATGTTTGTAAACTGTTTTGTTCCTCTGGGCATATTAGATTAAATTGGATTCAGAGATTTCACTTTTATTTCATTAAATAATGATTGAGGTTTTGATTGGGCCATGTCAGTAGGACATTGATTCCTTGCCCCCTTAGTGGGTGGGGACTCAAAAAGAAACCAGGAAGTTTGGAGTTTTGATCCTGGAACCTGGGAAGTAAACACATAGGGATACAGATACTTGAGGAAGGAAAGAAGGCTTAATTTGACACAACAGAGGTACCAGGAAGAGAGATGAGCCATTTGTGTCCAAATAACATTTGTCTACAGCTGGCCTTGTGGAAAGAGAAGAGCAGCTGATCCCAGAGAGAAATGAGCCCTGGGAAGAGATGAACCCAGGAAACCTGAAGCCTTGCAGACATCAGCACACATCTTGCTCCAACATGTGGCAACTGACTTTGTTGAGGGAAGTAACTTATGCTTTATGGCCTGGTAGCTGTGTGCTTCCACCCCAAATAAATATCTTTGATAAAAGCCAGCCGATGTATGGAATTTTGCATCAGCACCTCTTTGGCTGACTAATTCAGATGGTTACATCTACGATCAACTGAGGTGATTGCCATCAGCAATGAGTGACATCTCACCAAATCACTTGAAGGCTTTAAAAGGAAAAGTGATTTCAGCATTGAGAGAGAAAATTCCCATCTCTATTTTGGAGAGCCACTGTCTCCTGGTAAACTCATCAAGAACCTACCACATAGCCCCTGGTTTGCTTCCTGACCTATGGAATTTGGACTTGTGTATCCCAATAGTCACGTGAGAAAATTTTATAATATATCATGATATTAAGAGATTTCTCCTATTGGTTCTTTTTCACTAGAGAACCCTGACTGATACAGCTTGGTCCTGAGAGTAGTCCTTGAGAAACAGAATCTTAAAAAGTGGTATTTCTGAATTGATTCTGGGATTTATGCAATTGGATCTTTACTCTGATTAGGTTCAAGGGCTCTAATGACTCTGTTTCCAATAATCAAGAGGCCACTGACAGTCCATGGCAGGAGCTGGCAATACCGATACACAAAGTATCACAACTGCATATGACCACTTCCATGCTTATAAGAGACTAGGAGCTGGGTGAGTGTGTTTTTTTTTAATTGCCTTAACAATTTTGTATAGTTGAAAGATACAATGATGTTGGCTGGCTTTTCTAAAATACACTGGAAACAATTACAAAAGAGAGGGATGAGCTGAAGAATTCAAATTTGTAACTTATCACTACATGAATGATGAGAACTTTCAATGTGTGCTCTGAAAGAAAATCTTGTTTTTTCCAGCCACAAATAAGATCTCTGAAAACCAGAGTAACAGTCACATTGCATATGTTCCAGAGTTAAAATGGAAACCAAAACCTCAATTTTGCAAGGCATCTGCTATTAAAGTGAAGGCAGTGATTGGAAAGAATTAGGATGGAAATATACGGGTTAATGATGTGGGGAGGCATTGCAATTCTAAATTCTGCTGAGACTTTGCTAAATCAGGTAATGGTCTGCCCTGAGGAGACCACTCAATCTGTTGCCTGTACCACCCAAACTCCAGCTTTCCCCAGTGATTTTCAACCTGCTCATTGGCATGATGAAACCATGACCCAACCTCCACCCTGCCCTGAGGAGTATGCCATTCAACCTCTGCCTGAAGAGATTAATCCGGGCTCAGATAAATTTAAAAGGGAATGGACTGATGTAATTAGCCTGAAAGACACTTCTAATTCTTCCCCTTACCTAATCCCACCACCTCACTTCTCTTCCAGACCTATATCTAGATGCAAAACACAAAAAGCCCCCAAAGGTGAAGTACAAAATATGCCCCATGGGGAAGTATGCTATACTCTAAAAAACTGCATGATTTTTCCAATTTATATAGACACAAATCGGGAGAATATATGTGGGAATGGATATTAAGGGTATGGGATAATGGTGAAAGGAATATAAAGTTGGTTCAGGGAGGAATTATTGATATGAGTCCACCAAGCAGAGATACTGGATTCATTGTTGTAATTTGATGAAATAGAAAGGGCTCTAAAAGCTTGTTTGGGTGTCTGGCTTAAACATGGACCAAAAGATGGCCTACAATGCCAGAGATCAAGATCCCTGATTTACCCTGGTATACTGTATATGAGGCGATCAAGAGGTTAGATAGATTGGAATGCTAGAATGGATTCACCACTTAAGACTTGCCCATCTACACCAGGAATGTTCAGAGGACACAACTTTTACCAGAACTGTGAGGAATAAATTTGAAAGACTTACACCATCTTCCCTGAAGAGCTCTGTGGTTGCTCTTCTCTGAAGGTCAAAGATATTACTTTGGGAACAGCCGTCATAAACTAGAATCCTTAGCCACTATGGGTATGAATAGATACCAGAATGGCAGAAGCCAAGTAGCAGCACTTAGTCTCCAAAGACAAAGTGGGCAAGGCTAACACAATGAAAGACAGACTCAAAGAAGTAATCAAAAGAGTCTGAGTTGCATAGAGCTATGATGCTAGCCAATAGATCATGAAGTATCTGAATGTAAAATAGATATGCCGTCTACTAAATTCTTACTTGATCTGTATCAGTGGAAGGGACCTAGGTCGAGTGAACAAAACCTTAACTTGAAATACAGAGATACGGAGTCATAACTCCTTAATCAATTCCCAGAATTGAGAATGTTTTCAGACACAGAGCCCCTTAATGTGGGACAAGCCAGGTCGACTTGGGGAAGGATCTATTACACTGACAAATACTTATATTGTTAATCTTACTCCCAGCTTCCCCCCAAAAAACCCATGGTATTTAAACAGGGTAACTGTGTATAAAGGAAAATAAAATGAATAGAAAATTCATGGATTATTAGACATTGGCTCAGAAGAGACATTAATTCCAGGAGACCTAAAACATTACTGTGGTCTATCAGTCAGAGTAGGGACTTGTGAAGACCAGGTGATTGATGGAGTTTTAGCTCAGGTCCATTTCTCAGTGGGACCAATGTGTCCACAGACTTGTTCTGTGGTAATTTCCTTAATATCAGAAGGAATAATTGGAATAGACATACTCAATAACTCACAGAACCCCCACTTTGGTACCCTGATCTTTCCTACTATGGTAGGAAAGGCCAAGTGGAAGCCACTAGAGCTGCTCCTCTGAACAAAACTGTAATTGAAAAGCAGTGCCAGATACCTGGAGGGATTACAGAGATCAGTGTCACCATCAAGGATTTGAAGGATGCTGGGGTGGTGATTCCTACGACATAGCCATTTTACTCTCCTACTTTGTGCATAAAACAGATAGATAGATATTGGAGGATGACAACAGATTATCAGAAACTTATGGTAGTGACTCTAATTGAAGCTGCTGTTCCATATTTGCTATCATTATTTGAACAAATCAACACATCCTCTGGTACCTGGTATGCAGATATTGATCTGGCAAATGCTTTTTCTTCTCAATTGCTGTTAGTAAGGATCAGTTTGCTTTCCACTGCCAAGGCAAGCAATATACCTTCATTCTCTTGCATCAAGGGTATATCAACTCCCAAGCCCTGTTATATTGCCCACAGAGAACTTGATCATCTTTCCCTCCCACAAGACATCAAATGGATTCATTATATTGGTGATATCATGCTGATTGGACCAGTGAGCAAGAATTACTCTAGACTTATAGGTAAGGCATTTTTGTGAGAGAAGATGGGAAATAAATCCAATAAAAATACATGGTAAGAGCAGTGAAATTCATGAATTTGTGCCCATTCCCACATACCATTTGCTTTGAAGTGGGTTCCTTGATCAGAAGTAATGCTGTGTGGAACACCATGGCTGTGGAGAGAGGTTCAGTATGTCCATGGATGGTAGTTTGGAAGAAGCATTGCATGCAAGGTAGTAATATCCATGTTCCCCATCATCCTGAAGCAGCTGGATCAATAGAACAGTGAAATGGCCTTTTGAAAACACATTTATGCCCCCAGAGCCTTCACTGGTCACTGGCTCCACATCAATATTGTAATTTCTTCCAAGGCTTGAATCTCAGTATGTCTATAGTTGAATACCAGTAAGCCCACTCTAGTCCAAAGTTCTTCCTCCCATCCTGAGGAGTCTGGGATGGTGATGTCCACTCCACTTCCAATTGAGAGGGTGTTTATATCCCTTGGGAAAGATGGATGGGATTATCTTGCCTAGAGGGAAAAGCAGTTGTAATACAGGGGCTTCTTTGGGACTTGGGAATTGTCCTGAGTGACATTGAAATGACAGATATAGGCCATTTTATATCATCATAGAACATGCAGAACTGTGTGGGAGAGAGTGTGGTCTGCAATGTGAACTATAGTCTATGCTTAATGGCAAAGCCCCAGGATGTGTTTATCAGTTGCAGTTAATGTGCCACACTAATCAAGGATGTTTATGTGGGAGGTTGTGGGAGGAGTCAGACATGGGGTGCATGGGAATCCCTATATTTTTTGTGTAATTGTTATGTAATCTAAGTATCTTTTTAAAAATTAAAAAATTTAAAACACACACACACACACTTATGGGACAAACTATCTGGCAATACCTTGCAGGCCAGGGACAATGTTCTCCAGGAGGCAGTGCTTGCTTTAAACCATCATCCTCTGTATTGTGCTATTTCTTTTTGTGTTAGTCTGCCAATGGTTTTTATAAAAGGTGTTTATTTGGGATAAAAGCTTACAGATACAAGACCCTAAATAAACAACTCAGCTTGTACTTGCCTTAGCTTTTCCCAATTCCCAGGAGTCATTGGTCTCTGATCTTGGATGTTTGTCTGGGGGTTCTTCATGCATTCTTTGTTCTGGTTCCTGAAGAGAATTTGAACAAAAACTCATAGAAGTCCTCCTCTTGGTGACTCCTCTCCCTGCTGATTGAAGATTCCTTTTGACCCCTGCACAATGTACTACCTCATCCTTGGTTCTACCTCTGATTTCCCTAAGCAGATCACCCTCTCTGAGCCCCAAGCTCCAAACTTTGGTCAGTTTGGAACTCAGGTTGAAGGAAAAAGGGTGAATAAAGGAAGATCACCAGTAATTTCAAGACTGAAAAGACAGACAATAGTAAGATATGGCAGCAAAAAAGCTAAAGGAAAAATGGACAAAATACATAATACCTGTACATTAATAACATTGAATGTTAATGAATTTAAATCCCCCACTTAAAAGACATAGACTGACAGAATGGGTGAAAAAAAAAAATGGACAAGGATCATCTATATGATGTCTACAAGAAACTCACCTCAAATGTAAGGACATAATCAAGTTAAAAATGAAAGTTTGGAAAAAGATATCACAGGCAAATAGCAACCAAAATAGATCTGGCCAAGTGATACTAATATTGGGCAAAACAGATTTTTAAAAGCAAAACTGTCATAAGAGATGAAGTTCATTATATATTTTAATAAAAGGGGAAGTTCATGAAGAGGAAATCACTATAATAAACATTTATGCACCATACCTGGATTCCCCAATATACATGAGGCACATGCTGGCAAACAGGGAGAAAAGTTGTCTCTATAATAAAAGTTGAAGTTCCTGCTAGTCGTTGAGGAATAAAAATAAGTGTGGGGCAGTTGATGTTGGAGTTTAGAGGGGAAAAGAGAAAGAATCTTTCCATACAGAGGGACTAGAGAGATTTTTTTGGTGGAGGAGAAGCCAGACTGGAACTTACAGGCAGAGCAAGACCACAGTTTAAGTCCTCACTGTAGAATGTGGACTTCATCCTCAAGACAGGGCATGCCTTAGCTGGTCTGAGTAGGTACGGAACTTAGTGAGGTTTGTACTTTAGGAAGATCAACATTTCTGTGTGGAGAGAAGTGGATGGAGATTAAAGCATACTTCAGAGGGTAGTTTGGAATTGAATTATGGAATTTTTCCTGGAAGGAAGGATAAGTTGGGAAACTGGAAAGTTTGAAGATGGAAGAGTGAGGTGAGAAGTGGAGATAGAAGATTGGAAGAATGAATGGGAAGGATGATGGAAAGATGGAAATGAAAATGGATAGGAGGATTGAAGCCAAAACTAATGGCAGAGATATTGAGAGGAGACTAAATGTTCTTCCCATCCTTACTCCCCAAGATTTTGTCTTGGACAACATTGTTAGCAGGTGATAGTTATTTATAATGTTAAATTTGGGGAGAATTAGGCCCATGAAACTATCTTGACTTATGTATGTTGAAAATTATTTAAAATGCTTTTTTGTGGTTCAACTGTAGAGAAATAGTCTTAGACAAATCAGTGGCCATGATTTGTCACCAAACACTAGTTACAGAATTTTTCCTGCAAGTTTCTCAGAAAAACAACAGATTCAGATTGTCTTCTTTGACTTCTTCCTCTCCCTCTACACTATGGCCTTCCCTCATCATGGGGGCCATCAATTTTAGCCTCAGCCTCCACATTACCATGTTCTTTATCCTGGTCAACAAAGCTGCATCTGAGGTTTTCCAAGCATTTTTATGTTTAAACTACTTGAGATCCTGGTGACAGAGTAGAGAACCATCTCCTACAGGAATTGAATTATCCAGATGAAATTCCTAACATAGCCTGTTGTGTTGCAAAATTGCTGCTCTTCATTGCTAAGGCTATGGCCATCTCCTAATGCATCCATTACACCCCTGTGATGAGGTCCTAGGCATGTATGGTGCTGGTTGTTGTTGTGTGGGACATTGGCATGATTCATGCTAGAGATCCCCTGTCTGGTATTATAGCTTCTCTTCCTCTCACCTCACTGTGGTCACTATGAAGTACACTATGGTCATCTATATTTATCTGCCCTAAGCTTCAGCTACTCCCCATAAATGCTGAAGGTCATGGCTGTGATTTATATCAGAGCCCCACCTTGAACCATCTCACCTTCAACCTAAAGAACAAAGTTATCAAAACTGTTCTCAAGAAATTCTTTACATTTTTTCATAAAGAAGCTGTAATTACATATTTTAGAGATAAGGACTCATTTGCAGAAGGTTAAAATTCCAAGATATCACAACTTAAAATGTGTTTATTGGATGCCATTTTATACTGAAAGGAAAACCTAAATCCGTTGAACCAAGTGTCTGCCAATTAGATACATGTAGTCTTGTCATTCTTGAAATTAGACCAATATGAATAGCAGCCCTATAAAAATGTTAGACATTTAACAAATGTAGATATTTGCAATGAAATTGGCAATAAGACATTGGAATGTGTGATAATGCAAAGCAAAAATGCAGAATATTGCATATTCATGATCCAACTGAAGGGACCATTATCAAGTTTAACTGCTAGGTAACAGCACTGAGATTGATAGTACAATGTCAAAGGTCTCCTCATATATGCATTGTTATAATTTTCTTAATGATCCTAAGTGTTTGTGAGTTCCTTGAGAAACATCTGTATCTTTCTGCAAAAACAGGTGAAGTCCAGGACAGCTGCCAGTGAATGAGTGATAAGATGAACAAACAACTGAAGAAGAGAAGTTCTTGGTGTTTGGTAGGTGCAGATTAGGGAAAATACTGGAGATGCTAAGGGAGGTGGGTAATTAATGTGTTTGAGATCTGTAGGTGAAGGAGGCAACTGGTGCCCCAGAAAGACTATGGCCATTGTGCTGCATCATCAGCACCTGGAAATATTTTGACAAAGAATATCATGATGGCTTCTGCTGGGAGGTGATTAGTGATGACGCAAAGGACCAACTAGAGAGTTTAAACTCTGAAGAAGTTGGAAACCTCTTTCTGAATGTCTTCCAAGAGAATTTCTGTCTGCTAAAACCCAGTGCTTTTTATGGCTTATTTCCACTCCATACCACAGTACCAATGAGGAGGACATAGCTGCTTAAGCAAAGAAGCCCTCTCTGGACAGGATGAAGAAGAGTGTAGCCTTGTTATGGAGTGAGGGTAATACATAGATAATATTAAAGAAAGTAAATTATCAGATCCTGTTCTGCAAGAATTATTGTAAGCAGAAAGCCTTTTGTAGAAGAGTAAATAGGGGCTATACAAGGAAGGAGAGTTGTTTCTTATTCAGAGAAGGCTAAGAGGTCTTTTTGGTGTTTTTTAAACCATTTTTTGCAGGAAAGGATTGGAAATTAATATATATTGTATGGTGGAAATTTTGTGCATGGTTGCATGAGTGTGTGTGTGCAGAGTCTCTCTGAGCTTATTTCAAATTCAGCAAAGTCTCTCCAAATTCATATTTCATTATGTGGATAATCTTAACAATTTGTCATTTTATGTACATACATAACCCCAAATTAAGCAACCTTTCATATGTTTTTAAAGATTTTCAGTTTTCTGGAACAAGGAATCCCATCTTTCCAGTGTATTCAAGACTTCTAATAGTCCAGGAAAGCCATATCTCTTAACACATGGTACTCTAAGAGGGTTTGTTCCTTCTGTATATTTTGTTATTACTGTTTCTGTGGGATTTTCCTTCTGATTATTATTTTTTTTATTACAAGTTACTGTGCCTGTGGAAATCTTTGTGAAAAGAACAACAATGGAGGGATCATCTTGGCCAGACTTAAGATAATGGCTTTGAAACAAACTACCCCTTAAAGGCCAACTAAGAAATCTTGAATCATTTCAGTCAACAAGAGCATGACCTCTTCCTCAAGCTTGGATTACATTCATTTTCTGGCTGATTGGACCACAGTAGATGATGTACCAAACACTGAATGAGTGATCATTACCAAATGGGAAGACAGATCAATCAATAAGGATCTTCTTCTGGAACTGGGCATGGAGAAGATCCCAAACTAGTCAGGTTGCTCTTAGGAAGAAGGAGGTGGATGAGGAAAGATGAAGGCTTCCCAAACTGTCCAATGCACACAGCAGATAGCATTGGTCATTGCAGATGGCATGATTTCTAAAACTGCAGCAAATGGGAATGCATCAAAATCAAAGAAAACAATATGGCTAATAAAAGTTAAAACAGTAACTAACATGCTTAATATTATAAATATCTTTTGACCAAAATCATCCTCAAACTATCAAATGGGGTATTTAGTGGTTAGGGGAAATGTTTTTTATTACCTTAGAGTAATAAACACAGGACATGGTATATATCATCAAGAATTATTTAACTGTACCGTTTAAATTGTAAGCTATACTGTAAATCATTCACAATGTTTAGTAGCTATGTTTCACTATCTGTATAACAGTTATAACATTGCTACTATCCACATAAAAAAGTTTTAATATGGGTGAGGAAAGGGTGAGGAGTTTGGGTATATGAGAGTCTCTAGTATTCCGTGTGTCTTTGCTGTGACCTAAAATTACTTTGAAAATTAAATGAAAATTTCGGAGACACTGGGGAGTGAGAGGGGGAAGGTGCCATGGTATAGATTGAACACCCGATAATGCAGTGATAAAAGGAAAATAATAATAATAATACTTTTTAAAAATTATTTTTGTTTTTTCCATTTTTTGAATGTCCCAATCCTATAATTATATTTTATTTTTATTTTTTTTCTGAGTTTCCATGTATGTTATCTCTTATGTTTAAGCTTATCATTATTATTTCATTTTCCTATTAATTATATTTGGTTATTATATGGGCTTCATCTTCAAGGAAGGTTTAGATCACAGAAGGGTTACAATGGGGGCTATAGAGGATCATTGGTGGGGAGTGTCTGAGATGGGGAATTCATGGGAGGAAGTTCATCTAAATATACATGAAAGATATATAAATTTGTCCAAATGATCAAGGGGAGGGGCATGATCACAGTGGGTGGACAATAACTCAATAAATGAGGGAGTACTGAATTCCCAGCCTGGAGTGCTCTGCCACATTCTCCAAGGGAGCAGCAATAGTCCTCTGAGTGCAGGGGCAGTGTCTGACAAAGGAGGATGGTCCACTAATGGGTTCCTGTTTTGATGACTAGCCATATGAGTTTTTGGTCTTGTGATTGAAACTTAGCCTTCTGTTATGGGGAGCCTAAGGGTTGCCACCTGAGAGCCTCCTTGTTGCTCAAATGTGGCCTCTCTTGAGGCCAAACTCATCATATGAATGCATTACCTTCCCCCCAGTGTGGGACATGTCTCCCAGGGATGAGCCTCCATGGTAATGAGGGACTAACACCAAGTGCCAGGTGGCAATGCCACTGGAAAAAGGCCTTGAATAAAAGGGGGGAAAAGTAAAGACAAATGAGTTCATGTGGCAAAGGGACTTCAAAGAGAGTCGGGAGGTCATCCCAGAGTTAATGCTTATGCACACCTCAGTAGGATCTCAGAGAAACCAAAGTGGATATCACCCCACACAGAGGGGCTCCTGAGGGCTCTGGAGACACCCAGGTCCTATATAAGGGGGGATAGCTCCAGAGGTTGATGCCTTGTCAGTGGAATATTCTTTGGAATCTGTGCTCCTGTGAGTGGCAGAGTTGGACTCAAATAAGACCTCCCTATGCATGGTCCTTCAGTCCCTTCTATTCAAACCTATATGTGATGCTGGAGTTTGTAGGTGCACTTCCAGAGACTGGAGTCTCTGGCCTGCCCATGTGCCAGCTGTGCCTGGAATCTCGGTGGAGCAGCAACTCCTACTCTACTGCTCAATGGATGCACACAAATCACCTAGTGAGGAGATGATGATGGACAATGGCTATCCCAGGAATGTAGGTAGTCTGCAGCTGTAGGAAGGGTAATCCCACCCATCATATCCATAGGATATAAGCCCCCTCTCACTTAGAGGTGGAGTAGACATCACCATCCCAAACTCCTCAGGATTTGGTGAAGGGCTATGGACTAGAGTGGATTTACTGGTATTCTGTTGTAGACATATTGTGATTCAAGCAATGGAAGAAATTACAACAGTGAGGTGTAGCCAGTGGCCACTGGATGCTTTTGGGGCAGGGAAGTGAAAAGCAGTTGTAATACAGGGACATTTTCAGGGCTTGGGAATTATCCTGAGTGACATTACAATGACAGTTATAGGCCATTTTTCATCAGCATATGACATGCAGAGCTGTGTGGTAGACAGTGCAGTCTACAATGTGAACTATGGTACATGATTAATGGCAAAGCCCCAGGATGTGTATATCCATTGCAGGTGATGTGCCACACGAATGAAGGATGTTTACTTGGGATGTTATGGGAGGTGTGGGAGGTGGGGAACATGGTAATCCTTGTAATTTTTGTGTAACATTTATGTAATCTAAGCATATTTTAAAATATTTTTAAAAATTAATTAAAAATTTTTTTCTAGAAAGTAATCAGTAATGAAAAAAACTAATCTGTTACTTGGGAAAAGGATGGAATGGGGTAGTGTAGCATGGAAGGAGGGCATGAGGATGGAGACAGGGTGAAAGAACTCACAATTTGAAGTAAGAATGGTGAAAATGCAAGCAAACAGAGAAAGAGGTGGAGGATAGATAAGTGAGTGGATGGGATTTTGTCTTGAAGGAAGAAGATGGAAGAATGGAATGATGAACAAGGAAAGAGTGAAAAAAGATGGAGAAAAGAAAAATGTAAAAATTGATGGAAATGATTAATATGGAAATGAGAGTGAACAGGAGGATATAAGTCTAAAGTAAGGATACAAGTAAGAAAGATGGGTGAAAAGATGAATGGAAGGATGGGTGGAAGTGAGATAGAAGGGGAAAGCAGAGTGGAAGAAGAAAAGGTGGATGGATAGTTGTGATGTTGGAAGGAGGAATGGAAGGGCAAGAAGAAATATGGAAAGGAACATTAAGGATAGGATTTATGAAAGGAATAAGCTAGATGAAACTTGTGAATGGGTTTTATGGGTATGTGGGTAGAGTGTGAGGTAAGGGAATGAGAAAGTGGAATAAGGGAGATCATGGTGGGTGGAAGTGAATGATGAAGTAAAGAAGAGGACTAACGAAAGTAGCAAGGAATGATAGGGCAAAGGACAAGAAGGTGGATGGATGAATTGATGGGATTGTTCATAGCATGGTTGAGAAATTGAGTATATGCATTCTACCTAAAATACAAAACATTTTCTATTGATGAGAACCTGGAAATAGCATTTTTTGTTCTAGCCATGATAAATCACTTGCATATTTGTACATAGAAACAATTTTCAAAATGGAATCAATATACTTAAAACTGAGGCTTGTGCATGCTTTTAGATGACTCTGTGATAAAATAAGTAAAATGCTGCTTCTTTTAGCTCTCCAGAAGAACCAAAGACACTACTCTTTCTCTCTGATGTGCTGCTGAATTGATATTTGCCATACATGAAATAAGAGTTCATACACAAGATGGAATAATTACTCAATGTGCCTGTATTAGTCAGCCAAAGGGATGCTGATGCAAAATACCAGAAATTGGTTGGTCTTTATAAAGGATATTTATTTGGGGTAGAAATCCACAGTTACCAGGCCATAAAGTGTCCCTCACCAAAGTCCATTGCCACGTGTTGGAGCAAGACAGCTGCTGATGTTTGCCAGGATTCAGGCTTCTTGGGTTCCTCTCTTCCCAGGGCTGAATTTCTCTATGGGCTTAGATCCTCTATTTCCTCCACAGGGTCAGCTGTAGACTATGAAGCTCTCTAGGCTTTGCTTCTCTCCACAATGCCAGTTGTAGACTATCAGGCGGATGGTTTGTCGCTATCCCGTGGCCTTCTCTCCTTCCTCACCACCGAGCTCTCTTACTTCCCGGGGCTCCAGCTCAAGACTCCAACATCAAAATTGCAACTCAAAACTGCTCCCTCTCTCCTTTACCATGCCTTTTATATTTGATTCCCCCACCCACCAAGGGGTGGGGTTCAACTCCCTACTGATGTGGCCCAGTCAACGCCCTAAACATAAATTAATCATGCCCAGATTAACAGACCAGTTTACAAGCATAATCCAATATCCATTTTTGGAATTCATAATTACATCAAATTGCACAATGGTTATTGTTCCCTACATATTTATCTCATATTTTTCAAAAGTTATGGGGATTCTGCTCACCAACCTGAAGCGGAATGCTTCATGCAAATAATGACTCCCAGGAGAATATTTCAATGAAACCTTTATTACCAGCTGGGGTGCACTCCCTAGTGAGAGTCACACCTAATGTCCAGTGACTGCAGTTTTTATAGAACTCCTTCCCATGTGGCCAATTCTTTTTTGCGCATGCCAAAAGTAGGATTGGTTTAATAATCATACATATTTCTATAGCAACCGAAAACAGGAATGTTTTAATCATACATATTTCTATAGCAAAGCAAGCAAGTAATGTTCCAGAAGCTGATGTTTGCCGTTAGCATTCCAGCAGGGAGGGGGAGTGGTTGATCTTTGGGGCATGATGTACTGATTCTTTTCAGACCTAGATGGGCACCTGGTTTCTACCCGCAATTGTTAGACTGTTTTTCTACTGGGAATTTCCTGGTACTATTTTACTTCCTTCTCATTTCCCACTCCTGTAATAGCATTAGTCAAACCATTGACTCTGCATCGGTGGCCAAGGGATTGTAATGAGTGCATAATATCATTACCTTCATTGCCTGTATTCTTTTCTGGATGTAGAGAGTGAGGCAGTTAATGAAAACAGGGCCTATTAGAAATCCTAGTAGGACTAGGACAAGTGGTCCTGCAACAGTGGTGATTAAGGTGGTTAGCGATGGAGACCATGAGAATAGGCTTTCTTTCTTTCTTTTTTTTTTTTTTTTGACTTTTGAGGTATTTTTATTTTGATAAGAGGTATTTTTGTGTTGAATAACATTTTGCCTTTTTTGTTGTTGTTAATACAATTCTTGGAACAAAAAGTAAGAATTCAGCCTTGTGTGAAGTATATCAGAAATACTTCAGAAACACTAGAGCTGCCTGTATAAGAAACTTCATGCCACTGGATTGTCAGATTGGTGAAAACATATGGGCAAAAGAATAAAAAATCATCATTACTAGAAAAGGAAGAAAATAATTTGTAAGTGCTTCTTCTAAAATAGGTGGTGTCCAATACTTTTAACTCATTTTAGCTATCCAAAGCACATTCTCTAATAGAGGTGATAAAGGTGATAAATATAAATTTTGAAATGGAATAGCCTATAGGATTTAAAGTATTAAAACTTTATGTACCGCAAGAATAAGTATAATGAATATTTGCAAAAATTCTTGTTAAAGGTTTTACCAAATAGCATAGCTACTTAAACAAAACATTTTAACTACATTAATAAGTCAATGAGAACATTACAACAGATTCAGGATTGAAAGGATGTAGTCCTCCATGGAGATTTCAAAGCTAGACTTCACCTCAACCTGAGAAGGAAAATGTGAAAGTATCAGTAATTCAAAAGAATATCAAAGAAACACTTTCATATGTAATTACACATATTATGTACATATTTATACTGTACATAATACTCTTACACATATAAAACCAGTATCCAAATAAGCTAGAACACATCAGCATGGAATAACAGGCTTTCATACCAATTAGCACTTTTTGTTATAAGTTTTTCTTGTTCCCTTAGCCTGTTTCTAACTAATGAGAGACTTTCTTTAATTACTCCTGAGTGTTTAGTGTAGAAATAGCAGGTTTCACCTAGGGCTACACATAGTCCTCCTTGTTTTAAGAATAATAGATCTAGCCCATGCCTATTCTGTAAAACCATTTCAGCCAGAGAGGATAAGGATGTTTTGAGGTGACTAACTGACTTTTCCAATTCCTTTAGATCTGTGTTAATCTGAGTAGATAAGGTTTTAAAGTTTTCCTTATTGGTGACCAGGGCTGCCGTTCCCAAGGCTGCTGAACCCCCAATCCCAAGGCCAACTATAATGGGAATGAGAATGGGAACTCGCTTAAATCAGCTTATGGTTCTAAAATGTTCGCAGCCCACTTCACCTGAATACCAGTATACCTGTGGGATGATGTGTACTAGGATGCAGACAACCGAGTTTTCTTTAGTTTTAGATTGTGACAGGGTTTGAGGTGAGAGACAAAGGGTGATTCCTTGGATACAGGTGAACCAGGTGCCACTAGGAGCTTTCCAGTAATAGGATTCATCAGTTTCATTAGAGAAAATAACTGATGAACAGTGGGGGCTTAGGAAAGTTGTATTGATTCTGGCTGAGAAGGGGACAAAACAGATGCCGTACCCAAAAAACTGTCAAGTGGCCACTGGCTCCACCTCATTGTTATAATTTCTTGCATTGCAAGAATCACCATATGTGAGCAAGAGAATACTATCAAGTCCACTCTAGTCCATAGTTCTTCCCCCAATCCAGAGGCGACTGGGATGGTGATGTCCACTCCAACTCCAAGTGAGAGAGGGCTTATATCCCATGGATATGGTGGGTGGGATGATCCTGCCTGCAGATGCAGGCCCTCTCCATTCCCTGGGATGGCCATTTCCCATCACTATGGGAGATGTTTGTGTTGGATGTGGTGGGAGGTGTGGGAGGTGGGCAACATGGGAATCCGAGTGGGTTCCGTATAATATTTTAGGTAATCTAAGCACCTCTTAAAATATATGTATATATATATATAAAAAATAACATTTTTGTAAGCAAATACACATATATGCATATATATTTATATATCATTTTACAAATGTTTGTATGTATTGTGAGAATTTTGATTTTTACCCATAATAAAAAAAAAAAAAAAAACAGATGCCGTTTCCTTTAGGTCCCCCAGAGTTGGAATTGGCTTATGACCCCACTTACACAGCTTTTGTCTTTTGTCTACTGATATTTTTGAACATACAGTGATGCATTGGGAATAATACTCCCATTTGCCCCTATCCCAATGTAACAAGGAAGTTGGGGGGTTAGGTAGAGCCAACAATCTTTGGTGGTGTTTGGTTGGCTATTGTTTAGGAAGGTGAAGACAGAGGACAACATGGATAACAAGGGGGCTCTGGGGGGTTTTGGGTTGGGGAAGGTTAGGCTTTCTGGTGTATTTTTGGGTTGAGTTTCCAGTTCTGAATTAAGGAAAATGTCCCAGTTGGGGCTGACTGGATTAGGTGGAGAAGGTTTAAGAATACCTCACTGGATAGTGAATTCAGTTCCAGGGTCTCGACCAGTTACATATAGCCTGAGGCCCCATGTTTTACTTCCCTCCCAGGCATCATGAGACCCATTAGTGATATGGATGTGGATGAGGTTGCCGGACCGTATAGTTGGGTTCTGGGGCCTTGCTTCCCTATTGAGTGTGATGGTAGCATCTTTGGAAGTCCATGGGACTAAGGTTTTGCAACCCCATTGAGCACAGTGGTACTGTCCCTGAGTATTACATTCTGGGGGCCCGTCTGCAGGGCAGACATAGAACTGAACCTGAGCTAGTTCTTTTTCTAAATTCTGGTTTCTACATCCCCAACTTGTAAAAGAGTTTGTAAAGGGACATGAGCTGTTTGGCTTTATGTGATTTTTTTCTTTGAGGAAGGAACATAAGTTTAAAGAGAGGGTAGGATTTTTCTTGGTATTTTGAATAGCATTTAGAAACTTCCCGTCTTCGGTTCTGGTTATGCTCCAGTAATAGGAGGTTAACGGAAAGCCACCACTAGCGCAAACGCTAGTAACCAGGAGGGACAGCAAATTTATTTGCCAGGGCATTCTTATATTCCCCCCTCCTTTTCCACCCTTAGTCTTAATTTATCCGGCAAATCTTGATTTTTAATGGGTTTTCTGTCCTGATGACTGTCTATTTTCTGCTTTTGAGTCCTCCATTCCGGACCTGATGGCTTTTAGCAGGGATGCATGTATCTAGTGCTTTTTCCCTGAGACTTTTATTGCCATGGGTGTTGTGAGGATCACCACATATGGGCCGGTCCACCATGGCTCCAGTGTTCCAGCCTGGAGCTTTCAGACCCAGACCAGATCTCTGGGCTGCGCCTGAAATAAAGGAGGGTTAGTACTTGAACAAGAGTGATGGGCTTCTTGGACCATCCAATTGACTGTTTTTCTAATCTGGTTCAGCACCTTTAGAGTAGAGAAAAGATATTGGTTGTCAAACACAGATATTTTTTCTAACCCCAACTTGGGCAACAGGGGTGGGGTTCTGCTAAATAATATTTTGTAGGGTGTAATGCCCTGCACATAGGGGGTACATTTGGCTTTAAAGAAGGCAAAAGGAAGGAGACTCACCCAGTTTTCACCAGAGTCCAGAGCCAACTTGGTTAGGGTTTCTTTCAAGGCGCGGTTCATTCTTTCAACCTGTCCCAAACTTTGCGGCTGAAATGAACAGTGCAGTTTCCAATTTATACCCAGGGCTTTAGCTAATTGTTGAATCACCTGCGCTATGAAGGCTGGGCCGTGATTTGACTCTATTGTAAGAGGAAGCCCGAATCTCGGAATGATTTCCGCTATCAACTTCTTCACTACTACTGTGGCTGTTTTGTTTTTAGTCGGGTAGGTTTCTACCCATCCTGAAAATGTATCCACCAGCACCAGGAGATATTTATATCCATATTTTCCCAATTTTATCTAAGTAAAGTCTATTTGCCAGTGCTCTCCTGGTTCCATCCTGTGGATCCTAGTTCCCACTGGAACTTGGACACCTCCTCTTTGATTTACTTTTGTGCAGACATCGCATCTTGATGTGACATTTTTACTGATTTTAGACAAGCCTGAGAAATAAAAGTCTCTTTTTATTAGTTCTATTAATTTGGTGCCACCCATATGTGTAGTGTCATGCAGCCTTTTGACCAATTGTCTCCCACTGCTTCAGGTAGGTGTGTTCTGCCATCAGGCAGGACTATCCAACCTTCTGGGGAAATTTTAGCTCCTAGACTTTCCCCCTGCTTGACGTCTTCTGGAGAGTGGTGCATTATCGGGGGCCCCTGGCTGGGGACCGTCGGGAGCATTTGGACAGTGGCGACCGTTAGGAAGGCGGCGGTTCACGTGACTTTATTTGCTAGTCAGTTGCCTTCAGACTGCGAGGAGTTTCCCTTCTGGTGTCCCTTGCAGTGAACAATAGCTACGTGGTTAGGGAATCAAATGTCTTCTAAAAGCGCTAAGACCTCAGCCCCATTTTTAATTTCTTTTCCTCCAGATGTTAGGAATCCTCGCTTTTGGTACAGTGCACCATGTACATGGGCTGTAGCAAAAGCATAACGACTGTCTGTATAAATATTGACAGTTTGGCCTTTTGCCCATCTTAGCGCTTGGGTAAGGGCTATTAGTTCGGCCCATTGGGTGGAGGTGCCATGGCTTAAGAATTCAGCCCAGATAGTTTTTGGTGGCTCTATTACTGCTGCTCCCGCATAACAGACTCCATCTTTAACAAAGCTGCTGCCATCTATGTAGAGATTATGGGAAGGCTCCAGCAAAGGCACATTGGTGAGGTCTGGGCATAGCCCCGTCAGGGTTTCCAGCAAGTGCAAGCAGTCATAGGTCACCGGAGTGGGGGGCACTAGAGTCAGGGAGCAGGGTGGCTGGATTTAGTGCCTCTGTTTTTTAGAATACCACAGAGGGTGGGTTCAACAAGAAAACTTGATATTGTGTGATTCTGGCATTAGATATCCAGTGGTCCAGGAGAATGTGGAGGAGGGATTCCACTGAATGTGGGGCAGTTACTACCAGGTTTTGGCCAAAGGTTAACTTAGAGGCTTCCTTGACTAAAAGGGCAGTGGCTGCAATGGCTCTTAGGCAGTTGGGCCACCCAGCAGCTACATAGCCCAGCTTTTTTGAGAGGTATGCTACTGGTCGGTGACAAGACCCAATGGACTGGGTTAAGATTCCTTTGCTAACCCCTCAACTTTCATCAATGAATAGATGAAAAGGTTTGAACAGATCAGGTAGTCCGAGGGCGGGGGCACTCCCCAGAGCTGTTTTCAAACCTTCAAAGGCTTTTTGCTACTCTTTGGTCCACAACAAGTCATTTCCCTTGTCCGCCATGGTGGCGTGGAGGATCTTAGCAATTTTCACGAATCCGGGGATATACAGCTTGCAATATCCCACCATACCAAGAAATTCGCTTACTTGTTGTTTTGAGATTGGTGCTGGGATGCTCAATACAGCTTGTATCCTGTCCCATGAAAGTCGCCGTTCCCCTTTTTTTAAATAAGATGTATCCCAGATAGGTTATGGAGTGGGAGCAGAGCTGAGCCTTTTTGGCGGATACACGATGCCCCATTTCTGCCAACGCTTTGAGTAGGCTGAGGATAGCTGCTTTGCAAGAGTCCAGGTACGGTGCAGCTAGAAGGAGGTCATCTACATACTGAAGTAGGGTAACACCTGGATGTTGTTCCCTGAAGAGGGACAAGTCCCACCCCAGAATCTCCCCAAACAAGGTGGGGGAGTTTTTGAATCCTTAGGGAAGTCTGGTCCAGGTTAGTTGCCCACTTCCACCAGGCCGAGGCTCCTCAAAAGCAAAGATGGATTGGCTAACTGGTGCTAATGGTATGGAAAAGAATGCATCTTTTTTGATCCAGGACAGAGTAGGTGGTATGCTCTGGAAGGAGCTGGCTTAGAAGTGTTTCAAGTCCAGTCTTGGCCTTGTGACTAATTGCATACTGCTGTACCTGGAGAGGGAGAGATGTGTTTAGTAGTTGTACCACCATGGGGGTCTGATGCTGGATTAATAGTCCAGGAGGTGGTCCAGGGATAAAAGTATATTTTCCCAGTGGCTCCTTGCTTTAGGGTTTATAGGGGTGTAGTTTTTATAGGCCTCTATTAGATGCTTTAAAAAGGCAGAGGGTGACTCATTAGGCCCTTGAGTAGTTTCACTCACCTTAGAAAGATTCTTTGGCTTTCTGGCAACAGCTTGAAGGCCACGTAGGAGAGTCTGGCAAAAATGCTTGAGAGCCTCCTAACCTTGATCCTGATTGTAATTCCAGTCTGGTCTGGTTGAGGGAAACATGTGTCCTATTTGGCCAGGGTCAATAGTAGGTTGGCCATCTCGACCCAAGATGGTTTTGACAGCCTCCCTCCAGATACGATCTCTCTCCTCCGAGGTGAATAGGACCTGTAATAATTGCTGACAGTCATCCCAGGTGGAGTTATGGGTGAAAAAGATAGTTTTTAGGAGAAAAATTAAGTCTTGAGGTTTTTCAGAGAATGGAAGATTTTGATTTTTCCAATTATACAGGTCTGTAGATGAAAAGGGGGCATATACCATGAATGGGAGACCATCATCACCCAGACCTGGACCTGCTTGGTGGAGAGGCAGTAAGGGGACTGGGTCAGGCAAGTTGTGGGAAGCTACAGAAGCTTGATACTGGGTGCCCCTTCGCGTATGGGGGGTCTGGTTAGAGAGGTATCAGCGGTTGTGGAAAGTGGAGGGTAGAGATTGTTAGTGGGTGACTGGGTTAGAGGGGAAGGAGAGGGAGTGGATGGAGAGGGGCCAGATGCAGGGGGGCGAGGTAGGTACGGGGTGCGTTCATCAGGACCGAAGGACTGGGGTTTTCCATGGAAGCTTTCAAAGGAAGTTGAGTCTCTGGCTTGGCCGAGCACCCATGTCTTACAAGACAAATTTTTAGTTTCTTGGGAGTGTCTGTAAGAAGATCTAGCCACAGACTGTTGGGAGGTCTGCAGTTCCTTCAGACGGCAAGCCTACACCAAAGGTGGGCCACTTCAACTCGCATAGGGTTCGGAGAGTCCCCAGGTTGATCTTGACTCCATATCCAGCTGCTGCTTTTTTGAATTCCTGAAAATTCTTTAGAATACAGGTAAGGGATGTGGTAGGACAAGAGGAAGATTGACCCACAGCAATGAACAGGAAGAGCAAAGAACAGAAGCTGAGCAGAAACGTTACAGACAGACAGACAGCTGGCTACACACACAGACACACAAACCTTGAGCCTATTCTGAGGCCCCGAGTGAGGTCTCACCTGGTGTCCAGGCCATGGGAGTAGCGCCACGTCTGGCAGACCAATGGCCTCCCCTGGATCCAGACTTACTGAAGCAGAACAGAACTGGTGTTTTCTTAGGTTGAATAATTAATTTCCCCCGGAATTTCTGGCCAGACTGAGGACTTACCGGAGCTGAGGAATGTTTCTCAGAGGCCTCCCGCTGGAAGCCTCAGTGTGGCTGGCTCCAGTCAATCTCGCTGGGGCCTCCAAAATGAAATGGAATGCTTCATGCAAATAATGACTCCCAGGAGAATATTTCAATGAAACCTTTATTACCAGCTGGGGTGCACTCCCTAGTGAGAGTCCCACCTAACATCCGATGACTGCAGTTTTTATAGAACTCCTTCCCGCGTGGCCAATTCTTTTTTGCACATGCCAAAAACAGGATTGGTTTAATCATCATACATATTTCTATAGCAACTGAAAACAGGATTGTTTTAATCATAACATATTTCTATAGCAAAGCAAGCAAACAATGTTCCAGAAACTGATGTTTGCCATTAGTGTTCCAGCAGGGATGGGGAGTGGTTGATCTTTGCAGCATGATGTAATGATTCCTTTCAGACCTGGATGAGCACCTGGTTTCTACCCGCAATTGTTAGAGGGTTTTTCAACTGGGAATTTCCTGGAACTGTTTTATTTCCTTCTCAAACCAAGCCTCCAAAACACACACACTCACACACACACATGCACACACATGCACACGCAAACCTGAATAAAAACATCAAATCACACCATACACATCTTGTGACCTCAATTGTGAGCAAAATCTAAAATGGAGGAAAGGACTAGAAATAAACATAGAAGCATCTAGGCTGTCATTACACCCAGAAATCCATGCAACCTATGCTTTTGCAAGTAATTTCATGACTGAAATTACTGGAAAAGGCATATTTAATGTGAGTTTTCCATCCTGTTATGCATGTCTTTGATCTCTCTTATAAGGTTAGTTGATGGTATTCTTCTGAACCTGCTATCCATCCTCTCTTGACTTTATCTCCAATAGTTTCCATGTTAATTCTTTCAGTGATGCTTTGCAAGTGTTATCTATATACCATAATTTTACAAACCAAAACATTGGTCAATAAAGAAGGTGAAAAGTGAGACTGAAAGGGAAGAGGAACTGTTTCCTTGGCTGACAGGGACTACAAACCTGGCCCTGTGCTCCCCTCCCTATGCTAGACTTCCATCCCTGAGTGCTCCTCCTCCATCCTTCTCTGCTTCTAGCCCTTTCTTTCATGAGTACATGGAACACAGAAGTCTTCTGTAGTCTTTTGACCATTGAAAATACACAAACAACTCATTCATATTCAGAAGCCAAAGAATCAAAGCTTTCTGATGGTACATAATTTCTAGATTCCACATCTCCAAAGCAAAGAAATAACCTTAACCAGCAAAATTTTGGCCTCAGTTATCAGAGGCTAATGAAGAAAACTTTGATGTCCCTTCTCCCCTTCTTTCAAATCCAAACTGTTTTCCCTAATCTACCTGGGTCTTCTCAAGGTACAATTTTCCTCTCAAAGCATATGAACACCATGAAAGCCAAGAATCATTGCTAAGCAGCATCAATATGTGTACAGTATTGTTCATAACTGCCCCATCAGATAACTTTTCTGTTCAAATGACACACTTTAGTTCTTCATTCATTCATTAAAATTTCCCTAGTATGATGCCATATTTCAGACCCTTGTATGGGTAATATAAACTTTTCCATTACCTTGATTTCTGGGCTGGGGCCATCTTGAAGACATGGCTAATGCCGTGGTTATCTCCACATTTACAGAATTTAAGCAGACTTTGTCTCATAATGTGTTATGAAAAATTTAATGGTGGAATAAAGAAACCTTCAATATTAACAGCTTCAAACATATAATATAAAATGTGATCAACTCCTTAAAATGTAGAATTTGAAATAGAGAAAGGTTAACTCTGTATTAACTGAAGAAGTTGACCAAGAGTAGACTCATACCAATTTAATTTAGGCTGCTTAAAAATTATCAAAAACAATTTTTCAACAGTATATCTACAGAATGGTCATCCTTTCATTTAAATTCATCTTTTCCAGAGAAAAGATCTCTTTATATATACATCGGAAACTTGTCATTTAAAGTGAATACCATATTTAATTTCCTACCTATTATTTCTTACAAGAATCACAAGTACAGATGATGAGGTATGAGTTTTCATCATGAAATTGTTAGTAATTTTTCAGGTACATGAATACATTCTGAAGATGTTAGAGTTAGTGGGATGTATCAGGAATCCTGTGTGGTTTCTGGTGACTGTACAGCAAGCAGGGGCCAGTATGCATCTGACCAGAGACTTGAACTTGTCTGGGAAACTATTGATGATAACCCAAATCCAGCCTTTCATGGAAGCACCCATTCCAGTGCCATTTCCACTAGGAGCATTCATGTTGGTACAAAGCAGCTGGGTTTCTCATACAAGCATATATTTGCAGCTGTGTCAGGGAGGAGTTATTCAGGATGGGCCCAGGTGACTCCTTCCAAAGGCAGACACCTCCTGCAGCAGTTTGGCAGCTTGATGAAGTTATGAATTCCAAAAATAGATATTGGATTATGCTTGTAAACGGGTCTGTTAATCTGGGCATGATTAAGTTATGATTAGGGCATTGACTGGGCCACATCAGTAGGGCATTGAGCCCACCCCTTGGTGGATGGGTCTCAAAGATAAAAGACATGACAAAGGACAGTGTTGGAACAGTTTTGATGTTGGAGTTCTGGTGTGGAAGGAGAGAAGGGCCCAGGATAGAGAAAAGCCATTCCTTGTGGAGAGAGGCAAAACCTAGAGAGCCTCATAGTCTACAGCTGACCTTGTGGATGAAACAGAGGAGCTAAGCCCAGAGAGAAATGGAGCCCCAGGAAAAGAAGAACCCAAGAAGCCTGAACCCTGGCAAATGTCGACAGCTGCCTTGCTCCAACATATAGCAACAAACTTTGGTGAGGGAAGAAACTTATGCTTTATGACCCAGTAACTGTAATCTTCTACCCCAAATAAATACCCTCTATAAAAAACAACCAATTTCTGATATCTGCATCAGCATCCCTTTGGCTGACTAATACACCCCCCTTCTTCCCTAATGGGACCTTGGTCTTCAGGCCCATCCTCAATCCCCAGAGACCAGGGCCAAGGAGGATGCACACCCTCAGAAGTTGCCACATCTTATTTGAGGGCTGAACTGGCTTTTCCTTGGGACACTGAGCACTTCCCTGAAATGAATCAAATGTCATTAGTGATCCAGTCATTTTTAAAGCCATGGAATTAATTTGGGGGGTGATCTAAATTTTGTGCCATCATTCAACCAGCTTCCTCTCTTGCACCATGGGAATTTGGGCACCTGGGGAGAAAACTGGGACATCAAGCAATATGAACAGGAGATTATAAATAAAGACATTTAAAGTAAATCAGTTGAATCTGAATTTTCTCCCACTACTCATGTATTTGTTTTTTCTATTTTAATTGAATGGAACTCACATTTTTTTAATACAAAAGACCCTTTGGAGGTAATGGGGATTAAACATAACGGGATAACTTTAGGATGTATGGGGGTGAGGGTAACTGCTTTGTGTGGGTTTGTAGTGATGGCTGCATGATTGTATGTATTCATCAAACCCTATTGATCTGTAGACCCAACACAAGGAGTGAATGTTAAATTGAGGGAAGATGAAGTGTAGGCTATGACAAATGAATCTAACTCATTATAAAAAAATTATCTGGCCATTGGGAGGGGTTGAAGGAAACAGACCAACTTACATGACTATGGAAAATTCTTTTGACTGGATTCTTTAAGACTAACAGCCTAAAGAATCACAGACAAATATAATGCTGTCTCTGGTAAATTTAATTCTCACTGGAGTACAGGTTAGCAACTCAGAAACTACTTTTTTCTATTTCAGCATTTGGCAAACTGTGAATGTGTTTATTAAATGAGAACAGGTTTTCTTCCATGTTGTATAAAGAAATTACAAATAGACCTGAGAGAACTTGAATAAACCCTGTGGTGTTAGAATGGAGTTGTAGGTATAAATATGAACTCATGCCTTTTAAATATATATAGATATTGACAGAATTGCTCTAGATAGTTTGTATGCTTGTGTTAATGTTCAGGCATTAACTAGGTTTGTCAACTTAGAGACCTGAAACAGGGAAACCCCAATAGAAATGAACATACACACAAGCAGATCTTGGTTTTAAATACAAATTTCCATTAAAATGATTCAGGGTTCCATGGAGAGGGTTCATTCAGTACTGGGGCAGGGGAAATACAGGATGATCCTGGAGTATCTCTTAAGGCACATAAACTAAATGGTTGGTGTTTTGCCTGATTTTGGATCACAGCCATATGATGACAGAATCTAACAGAGAGGACCAGGAACTGGGCTGCCAAGGGAGCCAGTGACTTTCTTTTATGATATCAGAAAGCTTCACCATCTCTATTTGAACCAAGGTAATCTGAGCTATCTGTTGGTCCTGAGCAACTAGACCATGCAATACTGGAGCCTACTTGTGGGTGAGGAAGTGGGGAAGACTTTTCTATATCATAAAGGGCAAGATAGCTTTTCCTCACTGCACTGAGCAAAGTCATCATTTAGTACACTGCAAGGGTACTTCAAAAGTTAGGGAGAAATGCAGACATGATCCAAAAAAATAAAATGTAGGAAATTTGCCAGCAATAGATCTGCCTTGCAAGTTATGATCAAAGAAGTTTTTCATGTAAGAAAATAATGTATGTCAGAAACCTTGCAAAGAAAATCTTGTAAAAAACTGGAGGCCAGAAAAACCACCTTCCCTATAGAGTAATAAGATATGAAATACATCAGAATTCTCTTTAGAAACACTGCTAGCAAGAAAAGAAAGGAATGAAATCGTAAAAGCACTGAAGGAAAATAGTTACAGACTTAGAATTCTGTATCCAGCAAAATAATATTTCAAAAATGAATGAAAGGGGAGTGGGTGTGGCTCAAGTGGTTGAGTGCCTGCTTACCACATGGGAGGTCCTCAGTTCAGTCCCAGGTGCCTGGTAAAAACAAAAACAAGCAAACAAACAAAAAAACCAACTCAGGGGAGTCAATGTGGCTCAGTGGTTGAGTGCTGGCTTCTCACATAAAAGGTCCTGTGTTTAATCCCTAGCCCCAATACCTAAAAAAGAAAAAGAAAAAAAAGAGAGAGAGAGAGAAATAAAGACATCATTAATCAAATAAAAATTGAGGGAATTTTCCAACATTAGATCTGCTTTGAAAGATGTGTTAAGAGAAGTTTTTCAGCTAAGGAAAATAATATAGCTGTCTTACTTAGCTCTGGATTGCCAATGCAAAACACCAAAAATATGTTGGCTTTCATTATTTTTTTTTATAAAAAAAAATAAAGAACATACATGAACATACATAAACAAAAAGTGTATAAGAATAGTTGTGAACTTACAAACAAACAAGTATTTCACCATAGAGGGCTCCCATACATCACCCCACCAACAACACCTTGCATTGTTGTGAAACATTTGTTACACACTATGAAAGAGCATCATCACAATATTGCTACTAACTATAGTTGACATCACTAGCTATTAGGGAAATGCAGGTCAAAACTACAATGAGATACCATCTTACACTAATTAGAATGGCAGCTGTATTAGTCAGCCAAAGGGGTGCTAATGTGAAATACCAAAAATGGTTGGTCTTTATAAAGGGTATTTATTTGGGGTAGAAGTCCACAGATACCATGCCATAAAACGTTAAGTTTCTTCTCTCACCATAGTCCATTGCCACGTGTTAGAGCAAGACAGCTGCCGGCGTTTGCCAGGGTTCAGGCTTCTGAGGTTCCTCTCTTCCCGGGTCTGCATTTCTCTCCGGGCTTAGCTCCTGTTTCCTACACAAGGTCAGCTGTAGAAGATCAGGGGAATGGCTTGCTTCTCTTCGTCTGGGGCCTTCTTTCCAACATCAAAACTGCTTCTCAAAAGACTGCTTCAACTCTGTTCTTTGCCTTGCCCTTTACATTCAATTCCCACTGACCAAGGGGTGGGGCTCAACCCCCTAATCATAACCTAATCATGCCCAGATTAACAGATCAGTTTACAAGCATGATCCAATTATATTTTTGGAATTCATAATTATATCAAATTGGCCAACGGTTACAGCAGCTATTAAAAAAACAGCAGACTATAAGAGTTGGAGAGGATATGGAGGAATGGGAACTCTCATCCACTGCTGGTGGGATTGTGGAATGGTCCAGCCACTGTGGAGGATAGTATGGTGGTTCCTCAAAAAACTAACTATAGATCTTCCATATGAACCAGTGATTCCACTGCTGGTTATATACACAGAAGAATTGAAAGCAAAGACACAAACAGATATATGCACATCAATGTTCATAGTGGCATTGTTCACTGCTGTCAAAAATTAGGTTGGCATTTATAATGGAAATTTATTAAGTTAAAGTCTGACACTTTTGACACTGTGAAAATGTCCAAATCAAGGCATTATCAGAATAGTGTCTCATCAAAGATCAGGTGCTGGTGATACTGAATTGCTGGATGTGGCAAGGCCAAATGGGAGCCAATTTCTGCCTTCCCTCCCAGGATCACTTTCTCCCTGAGCTCAGTTATGGGTGATCATGCACATGGAAGGATATAATGGTAGCTCTAACTGTGTCTGGAGCTCAGTTGTGTGTGATCAGGCACATGGCTTATCTTTCCCTTCTTCTCTAGGCCATGTCTCTTTCAAGCTCTTGGGGGCCTCTATTTCAACATGGGTTTTCTGTGTGTCTCTGCTTTCACTCTTTCATTTTATGAAGAACTCCAAAAAGAGGCTGAAGCCCCACCCTGAGACATATGTCACCCAATCAAAAGCCACAAGTGAATCCAATCCAATCCAAAGTTTCCCCACACACAAGAATGGACCAATTAAAGAAAATAATTTTCTGGGATCCACAAAAGATTCAAACCAACATAATAGGTGAGAAAACTGGTTCTATATGAAGAAAGAAAGAGCACTCCAGGGGGAAAAAATTATATAAAATAAAATCTCTATTTTTCACAAATTATTTAATTAAAAATGTTTTTTTCAAAGAGTAATATAAACAATACATTGGAGGATTATAGCTTAGAGATGAATGAAATGTATTACAGCAATTTTAATAGGAATGAGAGGAAGTAATTGGGAATATTATGTCTAATATACTTGCACTACCCATGAAGCAGCATAGTGTTTTTTGAAAGTGGATTTCCATTAGCTATAAATGTATCCTGAAATCTCTATAACAAATATAAGACTTCTTAAAATATAATTGGTATGCTAAGAGAGGAGAGAAAATAAAATCATATTAAATGCTCAATTGAAAACAGAAAAGGCATATAAAGAGAGGAAGACAAACAGAAAGAAATGAGTCAAGGAATAGATGAAAGTTACAATTATGGTAGATATTAATCCAATTATATCAATACTCATTTTAAATATGAGTGGTCTAAAGAACAAAGACTTTCTGAGTGGGTAAAATAGCAATGCCAAATTATATATTGAATATCAGAAAACCAATTTGAATATTAAAATATAGATTAAAAGTAAATGGATGGAGAATGACATACATTCTATCACTAATCAAAAGAAATCTGGGGCAGCTATAATAATTTCAGGCAAAGGAAATTTCCAAGCATGAAAAATTATCAGGGATAAAAAAGAGGATTTACATAATGCAAAAGGGCTCAATTCTCCAAGAAGGCATAATGACCCTTAATGTATGTGTGCCTAAAAACAGAAAGTCAAAATACATTAAGTAGCTGTTCCATTAGAGATTGTGGCAGTGCTCCCCAGGATGGGAATTCAATAACCTTTTGGATGTGTGAATCTCTACCCACTCTGACAATGCCCCATGAACATTTGAACATATTTATATACCTTATATGTATGCCCAGGTGAACTTCCTACCATGGATCCCCTATCAATGACACCCCATCCCATTGATCCTCCCCTGCCATAGTTGTAATCCTTCTGTGATCCAAAACTTCTCCAAAAATGAAACCAAGAGTATTGCCAAATTTGATTAATAGGAAAATGAAATAATAATGATAGAAACATAAGAAATAAAATACATAGTGATTTAGAGAAACTAAAAGTAAAAAATGAGTATTAAAAAATGAAAACTATTTTTAAAATGCAATAAAAATTTTAAAAAAATATTTTTTTGATCTTTTGCCACTCATCAATGTAATATTAGTTGTCTTGTATGTACAGTGGCTTTTTCTTCCATTTTTTTCCCAGTGTCTTAATTTTTTTTATATTGTCTTCAAAGAAGTTTTAGGTCACAGTAAATTTACATACAGAATATAAGGAACTCCCATATACCCAACATCCTCTCCCTTTTCCCTCTTCCTAATTAATAATCTTTTTACATGTGGATGGTACATTTGTTACAACTGATGTATAAATATTGAGACATAGCTAAGAGTATTGAATTCCCATCCTGGGGAGCTCTGCCTCATTCTCTAATGGAACAGCAACAATCCCCGAGTACAGGGGCTATGACTAATGAAGAAAGAATGTCTATTGATGGGCCCTTGATATTGATGACCATGCTTATGAGCTTTTTGCTCTTGAATTTGCAACTTTGCCTAGTGCTGTAGATTGCCTAATTGTTGCCTCCTGAGAGCGCCCTTCTTGCTCAAATGTGGTCTCTGTCTAAGCCAAATTCAACATATAAATGCATTACTCTCCACCCCTGCCCCAAGTTAAGGACATGACTCCTGGGGATGAGCCTCCCTGGCATCAAAAGTTTACTATCAAGCACCAGCTGGTGATACAACTGGAAAAAGACCTTGAATAAAAGAGAGAAAAGGTAAAGACAAATGAGTGTATATGGCTAAGATACTTCAAAGTGAGTCAGGAGGTCATCAGAGAGGCAACACTTATGCATGTCTCAGCAAGATCTCCTATATGGCCAAGGTAGATGCTACCCCAAATAGTGAGGGTCCTGGGGCCTCCAGAGACACCCAGTTCCTATGGTCATGGCAGACATCTCCAGAGTGTGGTGCCTTGCCAGTGGGCCCTAATTTGTAGTTTGTGCTCCTGAGTGTGACAGAGTTGGACTCAATGTAACTCTGCTACACATGCCTCTTCTGTCCCATTTATTTGAACCTATAGTTTGTGCTGGAGATGGTAGGTGTACATCCAAGAAACTTTAATCTCTGGGCTGTCCATGTACAAGTTGTGTGCTAAGCCACAGTTGTGTTGCTACACCTGCTCTCCAGTTCATTGAATTCATCCAGGGCAACTAACAAGGAGATGAAGATGGACAACCTCTACAACAAGGAACTGAGAGAGTCTACAACTGCAAACAAGAGAGTCCCATCCATCAGCCATATGGAGTCAAATCCCCATCTCATTTAGAAGTGGAGTGAGCATAACCATGCCAGAATCCTCAGCACTGGGGAATAAAATATGGACTAGAGTATAATTACTGGTATTCTACTATAGACTTATTGTGATTCTAGCAATGGAAAAAATTATATTATTGATGTGGAGACAGTGGCCACTGGAGGTGCAATATTCAGGGAGAGGGAAAAAGAGATGCAATGTGAGGGCATTTTCAGGACTTGGAATTGACCTGAGTGATATTGCAATGACAGGTACAGGCCATTATATATCTTGCCATAACCTACAGAATTGAGTGAAAGAGTGTGTAAAATACAATGTAAACTATAATCTATGCTTAGTGGCAATGCCCCAAGATGCATTTATCAATTGCAATGAATGTTCCACACTAATGAAAGACGTTGTTTATGTGGGAGGGTATGGGAGGTGTGGGGAGGGGGTATATAGGAATCCCTATTTTTTTGTGTAACATTTGCATAATCAAAGTTTCTTTTAAAAATAAAAAATAGATAAAAAATAAATACTAATAATGCAGGAAAAAAAATACATTAGGTAAAAACTGATATTTTGCAAGAAAAAATAGACAAACCCACTATTATAGTTGGAGACTTCAACACTCCTCTCTCAGTAATCAAAGGGTCCAGCAGATACAATATAAATAAAAACATATTTGAATTGAACAACACCATTAATCAAGAGGATATAATTGAAAAATATAGAATACTAATCCAACAATTGTAGAATCTACATTCTTCTCAAGATCACATGGAAAACTCAGAAAGATAGAACACATCCTGGGTCAAAATACACACCTCAACAAATTTTAAAGAATTGCAATCATAGAAAGTATGCTCTTAGATCTTAATGGAACCAAACTAGAAATCAATTACAGAAGTACAGCTGGAAAATGACAAAATATTTGGAGTTTAAATAACTCAATTCTCAATAACATAAGGTACTGAGAAAATTTCTCAAAAAATATTCTTAACTAAATGAAAATGACATCTCATCCTATCAAAATTTGTGTGATACAGCAAAAGCATTTTTCTTACTTTTCCTGAACTATTATAACAATATCATATACTGGCCTTGCTTAAACAAAGTTTATTTATTGGCTCACAGGTTCAGAAGTTAGAAATCCAAAATCATGTCTCAAGGAGGCCATGTTTTCCTTAAAAAAAAAGCTACTTAGCATTTTGCTTCTGGATTGCTAGTGATTCATGGGGTTCCTTGGCTTTCTCAGCACATGGTGATATTCTCTCCTTTCTCTTCATGGTTCTAGCTAAATTTCTCCTTCTCCCTGTGGCCCACTCCTTTGAAGGAATCAAATAATCTGGATTAAGACTCACCCTCACTCAGTTGGGCCCTATGTTAAATAAAAATAACATCTTCTAAATGAAATAAGCAGACACAAAAGGACAAATGTATAGTCTCACTTCTATGAACTAAATGTGATGAGTAAATTCATAGAGGTAAACTCTGAAGTATAGTTTATTAAGAAATAGAGTATGGATGGAGGCAAGATGGCATCAGTTTAAGTGGGCACTCACCATCTCTCTCACAAAAGCCAGCTGATTGGGGTCAGGATCCTGCCCAAGTGAGGTGTTTTGGTAGCTCATGGAGTGAGAGCCTTTGGGACATCGATCTGGAGGGAGCTGTACAGGGAGATAAATTGCTCAAGATAAAACTCTGAGCTTTTCCCAAGCTGGAAATCATAGATGTGGATGGCTAAACCCTACCCTCAGGGCAAAGGGCTAAGTTGAGCCCCAACTCCTGCTGGCAACCTAGAGTGAGGGAGCTTTCTCCAAGAGTGGGAGGTTTCTGGCAAAGAGTGGAAAGGGGATTCATTTGGTTGGTTTGGTTTCCTGGACATCCTTAGAGCTTTGGGGAGCACACTTGCCAGCATGAAGTGGTACCAGGCTGAAGGGAGAGGCAAATCTGCTAAAGAAATCTGATTTACCTAGCTGACCTGGGATAAAAAGGCTTGGCTTGGGAGAGGGTAGACTCAGCCAATTTTAAAGTTCCATGTTGAGGACTATCAGTTTCAGCTCCCCTAAGGGAGTCAGGCAGTGGGAAGAGTTTGATAAGTTTCCACAAGCTTATTTAGGGTCCTAAGGGAGGAAGGGGTGGTCTAGAAGAGGCTTGTAAATCAGTTCGGTGCAGTGAACTTGGTTGTCTTGACCTCCTTAGAGCTTTGAGGAGCACGCCAGCCAGCTTGAAGTGGCACCAGGCTGAGGGGAAAGGAAAATCTACTGAGGAAGCCTGATTTAGCTAGCTGCCCTGGGATACAGAGGCTTGGCTTGGGAGAGGGCAGACTCAGCCAATTTTATAGTTCCATGCTGAGGACTATCAGAGTTTCAGCTCTTCCCAGAGAGAGGAGGCCAAGGGAGAAACCCCAGAGAGGGGCCCTTTGTAGGGATTGCCCCAAGTGCCTATGTGTCATGGTCAAGCTAGTGTAACAATTTAACCAAAAACCTAATTTTTCTCTAAGAATGGGCCCAATGGCCACTGTAAAAGACTCACAGTACTTTCTCTGGAAGGATGTCCATCCTCAGGAAATCATCCAATATTCAAAGTAAGTAAATCAAAAAATGGTGGGAAAGGCACACAATGGAACATTAGGCCATCCTTAAAAATGATGGTCAATGAGTAAAATATAGATGAACCGATGCAAAAAAAAAAAAAAAAGTGTAAAACACAGCACAACAATAGAAAGCACACTATGGTGCATTCTGGAAAAGATACATTCACCTGTGCATTTCTGCAAATGAAAGTGCTCAGTAGACATAAAACATAATGATAGAATGCTTCATTTCTGGCATGTGGAATGTTAAATGATTTTTCATTTACTTCTTGTGCCATACCTATACATTCTGAATATTCTAAAATAAACATGTACTATTTTTATGAACAGACTAATTTCAATAAATTAAAAATGTACTCAGGATAAGCTATATAATTTTGGGGCTCAATGCAGGTGAAAAGGATGAGCCCCTTGATTGAAAATTATTAAGAATAGCAAGATGGCACTGTAAAGTGAGGGCCATTCTGAGCACGTTGACAATGAAGCTGGCTGTACATGTTCCACATGAAATGTTAGACAGAAGAACCTGAGCTGTCAGCTGAGTGGACCATTGCATGGTTCATCAAAGAATATGTGGGACAAAGAGCAAGGGAGCTTGGGAGGCAGGGATGGAAAGGCTCACCCTAGGGACAATTGCTGATTTCAAACTCATGGAGCTATGAATTCCTGGGCACTGAGTCAGAAGGACCCTCTACATTCATGTATGCCCTCTACTCCAACAGTAATGTTTCATAAACCAACCATGAACAAGCTGTAGTATACCACACCTACATATCTTTGTTTCTGTGTTCCTCCTGCTAGGTTACAACTCTTTGCTTTCTGACTTACCCATCAGCCTTCAATAGACATGTTCACTCCTCTCTGAGACTCTCTTGGTGTGGCTCAACATCATAACCACTGCCTTCCTTGTGCTTCAATCTTATTTCATGTACTTCTGCACTGTCTAACATTCTGGGAGGAGTTTGTAAAATTTCATGCATCTCTCAGTGCCTGGATGATTGGGAGTTATTGTGAAAAAATAACAGTGCTCAAAGTTAACAATTTAGCCTTGTTTAAATTTCCTTTTTGTATGGTAAGACTTGTATTCTAAACTACTTTAAAAGAGTCCTGTTTTAGTTTTTCAGACTAGAAGTCTAAAAGTATGTGTTTTTGTCTTTGACTTCTGTTACTAAATACTTGTGAGGTTTATCCTACTTTCCAGTCTGATTCCCTCTTTGACCTATGAGTTATTTAATTTTGTATTCCTTACCTTCCAAAAATATGGAGATATAATCATTATCTTTTACTATTGAATTTTACCTTAATTTCACCATTACCCATTTTCATAATTTGATTTCACTCCTATCAAATTCTTGAAATGGTTTTATCACTCAGATTCTGGATAGTCTTGGTAAATATTTCATGTGCACATGAAAAGAATGTTTATTCTGAAGTTGCCAGAATAAGAAGTACACATATATTCTTTATATTTTTTCTGTATTTTACTTGATTTTCCTTCTCTGTGCTTTAGTTGGGATATTCCCTGCATCTGTCTGTCCCTCTGTGTCTCCCTTTAAGTCAGACCCAGCAAGGGATGGAGAGTAAAACTGAGTCTTGTCTCCTTCATGTAGTCTAATCAAAATCCCTAAATTTATCTTATCAAGTAATATAATCTAAGGCCCTTTAGCTGAATTTAAGCAATTAGAGGGGACTACAACCATAAAAGTAGATTAGTTCAAAACATAATCTTTTGCTTTTTAGGATTCACAAAATTCAAACTGTCACAGTGGGAGAATGTAGAATGACAGAATATTATTGCACCACAAATGGGATTAAGAACAAAGGCAGAGAAGTTCCAGCCAGTCTTTTTCATGACTTGAATGTGTTCAGATTGTAAGCATAGCCCTCTGGGGCAGAAGGAAAGCAGATATTCCAGCCCTGACCTGGGGCATTGTGCACTGTGTTCACCTCGGGAGCCCACAAGGAATTTAGGTTGAAGAAAAACTTAGGTGGAGAGGAAAGTTTGTTCATTGCAGCACAGCCACAGACTGCTTCAGAAAAGGATGGAAGAAAGCATGGCCATTCTTTCTTTGTACGGTTATTTATATGCTACAGTTATCACTCAAAGTTATACAGAAGGAATACAGAATGCAACTCTCTGGAATCATTTCTGTTCTTCTCAGGGGATATGTACTAGGCCAAGGGCTTTATGAATTGGATACAAGCCATGCTGAATTGGAGGAACACAATAAACTGAGCCAAGGTATATATCTAATCGAGCAGTTGGGCTGCTGCCCAGGTTTTAACCTTTACAAAGGCACTGCCTGAATTTTAACCCTCAAGCACTCCACCTCAGAAGGCAGCGGACTTAGCAGGTTGGGGGGACATTGTAAACAAACACCACAGCAGCAATATAGACAGCAACAACATAGATGAATGTACTCTAAGCCTATTAAGGTTCCCCCAAGACCCCACTTTCAGTCTCCTAGGGAATCCCACAAGTCTTGTACAGGGTCTACCTGTGATTTCTGGGTATTTTGTATTTAATGATTCATTTCTTACAGGGCTCCTTGAATGGAATTTTTATTATCAGGAATATATACACAATATTCAGGATGTACTAATGTACATGTGCCTCCTTGTGCTGCAGTAAGTAAATCTAGGGCCATGTGGTTTTGTAAAACAATGTGGTGGATTTGATAAGTTTTTTCTGTTAACTTGGCAATTGCATATTCTGAAGCATTCAGGGCTTGGGCAGTGTGATGTGTTAAGGCTTCTATATCTAATTCCACTTTGATGGCCTCTCCTCCATGAAGGAAAATAGCTAAGTAGTATAACCATCAAGGTGTCCTTTGGTCCTGAGCTATCTATGATATATTGTGCCCCAATTTTGGGGTTTCTGATCTAAAGTGGAAACAATGTGACATGGAATGAAGGGGTGTCCCCAAGTACAGCACCCCCTCCAATTGGCTGGGAGGTATGGCCATCCATGGGGCCCACAGACACACAAGTACCCAGCTAGCAATGTGTCAGTGGGTTTGGTTCTGATAGCTGGTAATTCCACCAGTGGCACCCAGCCACCACGACTTGGGTAGTGTTGCACAAATTTGGAGGTGCATCCACTGCTAATTTTTGGGATCTCCCTTTTGTTTTATACTCTTTGGGGTAATGCTCCACAGTTCAACATATTCAGCAGGGATCCAGCCCCATCCATTATACAGGACATAGCCAAACCACAGAGGACGTGGATACATGTCCCGGTGAAGTAGTTTCTCAACATGTCATGGAACTGCTTCCCATGCTGCTGTCATTCGGTCAGCCATCTCCAACCACGTCCAATTGTCCTGTGTTGCAGGGGCAATACTCCAGGCCAAACCATTGTCCAAACTGGCCAGCAGTTCAGTGCACACCCAGCAGCAGGACATGTTGTACACTTGAACAGAGGTGTGGACCCAAGCTAGCAAGCTTTGTGCCACTTTACGGTGTGTGCCCAAGGTGAGTATACTATACCCTTGGGCCTTCCATAACAGCTGGTGACATTTTCTTCAACCTGTAATAGGATGGGAGAACTCATGATGGGCTATAATGCCAGAATGAATGTATCTTTCAGTATGGTGGCTGCGGTAGCAGATGTGGTCACCATAAGCCTCAGTGGCCATACATCAGTGATCCAGGTGGTTACAGTTAATTAACACTCTCCACATCTCCCCAGGGTGTTACTGAAACTACCCATCAAACCTGAGGTGCCTTTAAAGCCCCGGACCATGACACAGAGATTGTTTCTCCTCCATGAATTATGAAGCGCACTGGCAACAATACTCACCCTCCCTGCACTTATGATTTTAACAGTGGATCCCTCAGAGTGCCCTATAATTAAATGGGGGTAGCTGCATGCTTCAACAGGGCTTCTATTGGTGCCACTCCTCCCTGCCAGGGTCATTCATTCAAATGTTGCACTACCAAACAAAGTGATCACACCACCCCCACAAGCCTGGGCCTCCTTGGGCTGTTGCCCACAGGCCTGTTTTAAGAAGGCCGTTGTAATGCTCAGTCATGACAGCTGCTAAAGGATTACAGGGCATGTGATATATCCATTGTATGCCTTGTTGGAGGGCCCATTGCTGCACTATTTCCCCATTGAAATGAGATCCTCTGTCAATTTCTATAGTCAATGGCCAGCCATACATGGAACACAGCGGTTGTAATGCTCACATAGTTACAGCTTGGGTTGCATGGGAGCAGGATACACATAAAGAATACCTGTGGCCATGGCAATGGCTGTAATAATATCAGGATTGCTGACTCAGGCGTAAGGGCCAACAAAATCTACCTGCCATCTTGTGAGCAGGATACGTCCTCACTCAATTTGACCCATAGCCCTGGGCAATGGCCTCCGATGTAAAAGGGAACAATTGGGAGCATGCATGGCACACTGTCCAAGTGGCCTATGTGTCTACAGCTAAACCCCAAATGTGTGCAGCCTTCATCATTGTGAGGACTCCCACTTGTAGGAGTTTCTGGTGCAGCCACATGGCTGTATCTTGTGCACTATTTATACAAGATAAGCTTAGTTAACTGATCTGCTTCATCATTGCCTGGATGCAAAAGGGAGCAGTGAGCTGCATGGTACACTGTCACTTCTTTATACAACCCCCATCCCCATAAGTCTTCCCACATGGAATGTCACCAAAGGGGCCTATGGGCTATTGACCAATCCATGTGCTTCCATTCTGGCAGCCACAGAGTAAGACCTTTAAATAACACCCCACTGTCAGTATATATCACTAAGGGATCGGCTTCACAGCCCACTATGAATCACATGGCTCTCAATTCAGTCCATTGGCTGCTTTGACCAAACCCTAATTCATGCCAAATAATATTAGTTAGAAAGCACACTGCTACAGCAGTCCACTGAGATGCCTGTCCTCTACTGGCTCCTTTAGTATACCATACCTATTCTGGCATGGTACCTACCCTGCCTTTGTATGGGAAACTTGTCTCATGGGGACTTGCAAGGGAGTCTCTGGGTCCAGTATCCCAGCATACATCAAGGGACCTAAAACTTTTGCAACTCTTTATTCATTGGACTGGAAGCACACATGCTTCTCTGTTCCAAATAGGCCCCCCAGTTAGCTGGTGTCACCATCTGGGCCACACCACTTTGTGCCCAGGCAATCCAATTCTGCACCCATCCCTTTATAGGGTAGGTGGCAATATATTTGATGGGCCTTTCCCGGGTTATGGTTTCAGTACTCTGTGTGGCAGCGCAAATGGCTGCCAATTGCTTCTCACTATGAGAGTATAGCACTTCTTTGCTTGTCTCCATAGCTGACTCCAAAATCCTATTCATTGTCACAACCACTTAGTCCATTGCCATAAGCCACAACCATAGCCTTCTTCTGTAATGTGCACATCTGTTTCAAATGGGTAGCTAGGGTCAACCACTAACAAAGTTTCATTTTCTTCAACAGCACTTTTAGCTTGCATGAAGGCCTGCTCAGCCTTTTCAGTCCAATCCCATCCACTTCCTTTCTTTGTTAAATTCTATAGAGGCTTTAGGGCCTGTGCCGATTAGGGAATGAACACTCGCCAGTAGCCTAGGAGACCCAAAAATGTCTGTAGCTCTTTCATTGTTGTGGGACGTGGGAAAGCTTGAATCATCAATTACTGCTTCAGGAATTACTTTTGTCTTACCAGACAATACAATACCCAAGAATTTCACAGACAACCCAGGCCCTTGCAACTTGTCCTGATTAATCGCCCATCCTTGACTTTCAAGGTGGGTGACCAGAGTGGGAACAGCAGCTTCCAAATCTGCAAGAGAATCAGAAATTAGCATTATATCATCAATGTAATGATACACCCAAATGGTATCAGCATTTTGCCATTTTTCTAGGTCTTTAGCCAATAATCCATGACAAATGGTGTGGCTGTGAACATGGCCCATGGGCAATACAGTAAAATTCCACTGCTGTACTTCCCACATGAAGGCAAACTGATCCTGCAATTCATCAGCAATGGAGATGGAGAAAAAGGCATTTACCAAGTCCAAAACAAAATGATAAGTTCCCAGTGTCAAAGTCAAAGTATCCATTAGGTCAAGATTAGAAGGCACAGTTGCATGTAAAGGAGGAACCACCTTGTTGAGCTCTTGAAAGTCAACAGGCACACACCATATCCCAACAGGCTTACAGATGGGCCACACTGGAGCATTAAACAGGCACTGGGCATCATGGAGGATTTGTACCTTGACCAGTTCTTTAATAATTGCTGATATTTCATCATGCCTTCCTGGCAAACAGTACTGCTTTATGGTCATTGTCCTGCAGGGCTTAGGCAACACAATGGGGGTATGTTTACCATGCCCCTGCACCATGGGTTTCACTGTTCATACTTGTGCATACATTCACCAATAGTGGTTTGCAGGGTCAAGTTTTTTAACACATCTATATCCAGTATATACTCTGGGATAGTAGAAATGCACACAGTGTACATTTGTGGGGACAACCGTCCAATTTCCAACATCACCTTTGTCTGGATGACCTGCAAGGTGCCTTGTCCAGCATTACTATAACCATCCACATAGGCATAGGTGCCTTTGAATTTATCCAGTTGCCCATAAAGGAGGGCACAATCTGCACCCGTGTCCACAACAGCCAAAACACACTGTACATTCTGTGTGGACAAGTGGCCTGTGAGCTCCATGTAGGGCCTCTGGTCTTTCCGAGGGTCCCCTTCTCAGACCCTGTGGCCTGCCTCCTATGCAAAGGTAAACATCGGCTCTTTGGAGTGCCTGGGGCCCTCTACCATGTAGTCGCTAAGTTTTGCAGTTGCCTTAAACCACTTTAGTTTGTGGGCTTTTCCTGCTTACGGCTGAGCAAGCTCTAGCTGTCTCCAAATGTCTAACAAGACGATGTTCAGTTTTCCTTCTATTTTAACTAGGTCTACCCAGTGGATACCAAATCATTCCACATTTGCATCGACATGACTTTCACACGATCTTTCTTATAGTCCCAGCCTACGGGCTTATCTATTTTATGAAACAGGGGTGTGTCTCCCCCTGTCAGCACCGGATGAAATTTGGCCCATTGGCTCTCGACCTTGTCAATACTAGCCATCATAGCTGTCACCTCATGTATCAGTTGTTCCACATACATGGTCAAAATAGCCATCAGGGACCCAAACGAAGGTTCAGTAGCATGTTGCTCAAGCAGGTCCCCTCATTCTACTCATAAATCTCACAGCATCAGCTCCCTGGTTATTAGGGTCAAAGACAGCACTGTGCATGCCCATTTCCTGGACCACCTGTACAAGGTCAGCAAATGCAGTCCATTGGCTTACTGAGTGTGGCAACTCTGCTGCATCATTCCACATTTTCAAGAGATGTTGGCATGGCAGAGGATGGTCAGTAAGCAACACTAACTTCTCTATCTCAGTCTCAGAGCACACAATGCCATCCATGCCTATTTAAAAAAGAGTGTTGTTTGATCTCCATATATTTATTAATTTCCCCTTTGTCTGTCCATTATTGATTTCCAGCTTCATTCCATTATGATCAGAGACAGTGATTTTTATAATTTCTGTCTTTTAAAATTTATTGAGACTCATCTTGTAAGCCAACATATGATCTCTTTTGAAGATCCATAAGCACTTGAAAAGAGTGTATATCCTACTGTTTTAGGGTGAAATGCTCTATAGATATCTGTTAGGTCTAGTTCATTTATCATACTATTCAACTTCTCTGTTTCTTTATTTATCCTATGTTCAGATGTTCTATCCAACACCGAAAGTGGTGTATTGAAGTGTGCAAATATTATTGTAGAGACATCTATTTTTCCCTTCAGCTTTGCCAGTATGTTTCTCATGTATCTTGGGGCACTGAGGTTAGGTGCATAAATATTTAGAATAGTTATTTTTTCTTGGTGAATTGCTCCTTTTATTAATATTAATGGCTTTCTTCATCCTTTATAACAACTTTGCACTTAAAATCTATTTTGTCCAATATTAATTTTGCTTCTCCAGCTCTCTTTTAGTTACTATTGCCTGGAATATCTTTTTCCAACCCATCACTTTTTAAAAATTTATTGAAGTATATCACTCATACATGAACTTACATAAACAATAAGTGTATAGTAATAATTGTGAACTTACAAAGCAAACAGTCATAACATCATACAGGGGTCCCATACATCAATCCTCCACCAACACCTTGCATTATCATGAGACACTTGTTACAAATTATGAAAGAATATTGTCAAAATCTTACTACATATTATACTCCTTATATTACATTTGGTGTATTTTTCCCCCAACCCATGCTATTATAATTTTTAAAATATATTTTTATGATAGAAGTAGTAAACTTGCAAAAACAATCATGCACATGTGCAGAATTCCCAAACAACACGCCTCTACCAGCACACCACACCGTGGTTGACTAATTGTTACAAATTATGAGATGTATCATCTGATTATTACCTGGTCCACAGCATACATTTGACACACATTTTCCATAATCCCCCATTATTATTACAGCACATCTTTGGCACAGTTGCTAGAATATCACATTATTTCTGTTAACCACTCCATAGGTCACTCCAGTTGTATTTTTCCCTTCGTTCTCCACTTCCCACCACCCTGCAGTACTGATGTACATCTGCTCTAGTTCACAAAGGACACTCTTGTATCTGTACCATCAACCACTATTCTCATTCACCTCTAGGTTTACTGTGCTATTCAGTCCCTAGATTATTCCCCAGATTTCTGTCAATTGCCATTTACATCTCTAGACTACCATTTTCAGCAACATCTCCATTTATAAAACAGCTGTTAATCACTATAATGTGTTAACATCAACTCTGTACATTTCCACACTTTTACAGTAAGGCTAATTAAAACTTCTATATACATTAAATATCAGTAGTCCATCTCAGTCCTCCTCTTATCTCTAAGAATCCACCACCTACCAATAGGTAATTAAGTTATTTTCCTGTATTTTCTTCTAGAAACTTTATGGTTCTTGCTTTTATAATTATCTTTTTTATTCACTTTGATTTAATTTTTGTATAGGGTGTGAGAGAGGGGTCCTTTTTCCTTCTTTTGCTATGGATATCCAATTTTCTCACCATCATTTGTTCAATGGACTGTTCTGCCCAAGCTGGGTGGGTATTCACAGTCTAGTCAAAAATCACTTGACCATAGATGTGAGGGTCTTTTTTTAAACCATCATTTTGGTTCCATTGGTCTATGTGTCTGTCTTTATGCCAGTATTATGCTGTTTTTATCACTGTAGCTATGTAATATGATTTAAAGTCTGGAAATGAGCATCTCCCAACTTTGCTTTTCCTTTTTAAGATGTTTCTGGCTCTTAAGGACCCCTTACTCTTCCAAATAAGTTTGATAATCATGTTTTCAATTTATTTAATAAATGCTGGTGGAATTTTTTATAGGGATTGCATTGAATCTGTATACCAATTTGAGTAGCATTGACATCTTAATGATCTTTAGTCTTTCAATCCATGAGCATGGAATGTTCTTCCAATAATTTATGTCTTTTTAAAAATTTCTTTTAACAATGAGTTGTAGTTTTTTGAATATGAGTGCATTATATCATTTTTTAAGTTTATTCCTGACTATGTGGGTTTTATCTGTCATATTTTATTTTCACCACACTTTTGACACTTTTAGTTACTTTTATTGATATAATCTTCATTTCTAGACTCTCTTCCAGGCCTCTCTCTCTTGTCTTTTCTTTTCAAGCTGTAGCACATCCTTTAGTATTTCCTGCAAAGGTGGTCTCTTTTTACAAACTCTATCAGTTTCTGTTTATCTGTGAATATTCTAAACTCACCCTCATTTTTGAAAGACAATCTTGCTGGATATAAAATTCTTGGCTGGAAGATTTTCTCTTGTAGTTTCTTAAATATATCATACCACTGTCTTCTTGTCTCCATGATTTCTGGTGAGAAATCAGCACTTAATCTTATTGGGTATCTCTTAAACATTATGCATTGCTGTTCTCTTGCTGCTCTCAAAATTCTCTCTTGGTCTTTGGCATTTAGTATTCTGATTATTATGTGTCTCAGAGTTGATATATTAGGATTTTTTCAGATGGGAATACATTGTGCTACTTGGACATGGATATATATTTTCTTCAATAGGGTTGTGTAATTTCTACCATTATTTCTTCAAATATTCCTTCTGCCCCTTTTCCCTTCTCTTCAACTTCTGGGATACCCATGACACGTATGTTTGCACATCTCTTGCTGTCCTTTAGTTCCCTGAAACCTTCTTCCAGTTTTTCCAATCTTTTCTTCATCTGTTCTTTTGTATGTTCACTTTCAGAGGCCCTTTCTTCAAGCTCACCAGTCCTTTTTTCTGCCCCCTCAAATCTGCTAGTATATGATTCCCAACAATTTTTTATTTCATTTATTACACTTTTCATTCTGATAAGATCTGCTATTTTTCTATGTATGCTTTCAAATTCTTCTTTGTGCTCATCCAATGTCTACTTAATATCCTGAATTTCTTTAGCCATCTCGTTGAATTTATTAAGGAGATTTGTTTGAGCATCAATGATTAGCTCTTTCAACGCCTTTATGTCATCTGGAAGCTTATGTTCTTTTAACTGGGCCATATCTTCCTGTTTCTTGGTGTGGATTGTAATTTTTTGTTGGTGTCTTGGAATCTGGCTTTCTAGAGTATTTATTCTGAGTGCAGTTTTTCTGTTTGTTTAGAGCTTCCTACCCTTCTCCCTTGCTGGTTGTGTAGTAGGAGCCAAGATTGTAATTGGTGTTATAAGCTCTGAAGGCTCTATCTACCCTTATTGCCCCAAGGACCAAGAAAGCTTCTCCCAACTATCTCCTTTGCCAGTGTTAGGGACAGAGCCACAGCTGTGTGGAATAATCCAACTAATGCAGGCCTAGACTGTAGTTTCCTAGAGAGACTGATGAAGCTTCATGTCCCTTTCTATTCTATCTGGGGCAGAGATAGAGTTGCAGGTGTGGGCAGAAATCTATGAAGTGCAGGTCCAAGATGACTGCAGTTGCCCTGGCAGCCTTCTGATTATTCAGTCTGTGCCAGTTAAGTGTACATGCAGTAATCTGTATAGACTAGTGCAGGGCCCATCATCTTCCTCCCTGCTAGAGGTGGGGCTAAAGCCTAGGCCAGGGCTGCAGGCCAATCTGGGTGAAAGAAGCCGATCTCTACCATCACTGTGATTTTCAGTCAGCCCAGCTTCCCCTCATACTAGCGGTTGAGTCAAAATGGTGGCTAATGGCCTCCTTCTGACTTGACAGGCTTAAACAATAGCTGTTCTTAGGGTTATACTTTAGCCACCTAAATTTACTAATCAGTACCTGAAATCAGTGGCCAACCATCTCTAGGTCCCCTGCTTTTGGGAAATGGAGATTCCAATCCTGCCACAGAATTGCTCCTGGGTTAGCTTGCCCTGCCAAAGTAGGAGTGATCACTGGCCTTGATGGCATGGGCTGTAATTTCCCAGAGAGGCTTCTGCAGCTGCACCCAGCTTCCTCTCTGCCTGAAGTGGGCCTGGGACTTAGGCTAGAGCAGCAATCTGATCTAGGTGGAAAAATCTGGTCCCTACCAGCACTGTGATTTTCAGTGAGCCCTGCTTCCCAGCATGTCAGGCACAGAGTTAAGATGGCAGCCACCAGCCTCTTTCTGATGTTGGACAGGCTCAAACATTAGCTGTTCTTAGAATTATAATTTAGTCCACCAAGTTTACTAATAAGTAGCTGAAGTTGGTGTCCAACCATCTCTTCCTCCCCTGTTTTGGGAAGTGGAGCTTTCAATTCTAGCCAGGGAGCAGCCCTCGTTGTGGATTGTGCCTCCCATGGAGCATGGGCCCTGGCCTCGGTGGAGTGGTGTGCTCTACTTACAAATCTTCTCTGCACATGGGCAGTCTCCTCTTTCCATTCTTTCAAGGATATTGCTGGATGAACTTCTGGTCTCCTGGAGCCCCTAAACAAGTGCTCTAGATAGCTGTGGGTGATCACCAACTGCCCCATAGGAGGAGTTCATTCTCAGAGCTCTTTACTCGGCTGCCATCTTGCTGGTTGTCCTAACATTCCACTTTTAACATGGTTGTGTCTTTACGTTTGAGATGAGTCTCTTGTACACAACATATAGATTGTTCATATTTCTTAATTCATTCATCAGTCTTTATTTTTTATTTTTTAATTGGGGAGTTCAAACCATTACCATTCAATGTTATTATTGTAAAGGCATTATTTACTTCGTTCATTTTGACCTTTGGCTTTCTGTTGTCATATCACAATATAGTCTATCTACCTTTTCTAATATTCTTCACTTCTACAGTCTTTTCCAACTCTCTCACCCTTATTTTTTTCTTTTAAGGCTACAGCACTCCCCTTAGTATCTCTGATAATTCTGGTCTTTTGGTTAAATTCTGTCAGGTTAAATTTGTCTGTGAAGATTTTGTACTCCCCTACATTTTTGAAGGACAGCTTTGCTGTATACAGAATTCTTGGCTGGCAGATTTTCTCTCAATACCTTAAATACATCATACCACTTTCTCCTCTCCTCCATGGTTTCTTATGAGAGGTCAGCATTTACTCTCACCTATTTTCCCTTGTAAGTGAAGGTTTGTTTTTCTCTTTCTGCTTTCATATCTTCTCTTTATCACTGATATTTGTCATTCTAATAGCAGGCATCTCAGGGTAGTTCAGTTCACATTTATTCTGTTTGGGGTGTGCTGTCCTTCTTGGATAATGATAATTCTGTCTTTCATAAGGGTAGGGAATTTTCAGTTCTTATTTCCTCAAATATTCTTTCTGCCCCTTTTCCATTTTCTTCTCTTTCAGGGATGCTGTTAATGTTTATGTTTTTGTGTTTTGCATTGTTATTCAGTTCCCTGAGACTCTGTTAATTTTTTTCCAATCCCTTCTCTTTCTGTACTCCTGTCTTTTCCAGTTCAGATGTTGTATTTAAAATCACTATTTCTTTCTTCCAGCAATTCAAATCTGCTCTTAAGTGCCTTTACTTTATTTTTAATCTCATCCATCATGTATCCAATTCCCATAATATCTGTTAGTTTTCTTTGCAGACATTCAAATTATTCTTTATCCTCACCCAGTTTCTTAATATCTTTTATCTCTTTAATGATATTTTCTTTCACTTCATTAAAATAATTTAGGATATTTTTGTGATTATCATTTATTAATTGTCTTGAATCCTGTATCTTTTGGGGATATTTGGTTTGTCCCTTTGCCTGAGCTATCTCTTCCTATTTCTTAGTATGGCTTAAAATTTTTTGCTGATGTCTATGAATCTTATATGTTGGTGAATTTACTCTGATGGCCAATTTCTCTCTCTGGCCTATTGTTATTAGTTTTTCACAGCTCTTTGATATTTGTTTCAACTTATCCTAGGTTTTTAAACTTACCCAGTTTATAAGTTATCAAATTTGTGCCAGGGACTAAAAATGGGGTGCAGACTTTCTCCCAGGTGTGGAGTAAAAACAACTCTAAAAGCAGTTTCTGTCCATGTAATTTCCATACCAGCCAGCACCTTTCAATGGAGGTGTATTACTCTGTTTTCCTTTGTTTTTGTCTGGCCAGAGCCAAGATTCAAAGTGAGATCCGCTGGCTGAGTTCACTGGAGAAAAGCCCCCTGACACACTCTCCCTTTTCCCTTGTAATAGCTGGCAGGGAGGAGGACATCTTCTCCCCTTTCAGTCAGCTGCAACGTGCCAGTCATTTTACTGTCACTTAACATTCAGGGGCGGGGAAGTAGAGCCCTTCCTGGCACTGGCGAGGTTTAGTAACTCACAGTTTGTTGTTTTGTCTTCTTTGTCTCTCTGTCTCTCACCCAACTGGGAGTTGTGAAGCACTGTCCTTTCTCTGCCCCCAAAGCAAGTTCCTTGTTCAGCCTTAGCTCTTTCCCTGTTGGCTTTGTGAGAGCTGAGTTTTATGTGCTTAATCCAATGCCACGTTCCCACAATTCCCTTCTTTCTTCCTTTTTAATAAATGCATTTATAGCTATGAATTTCTCTCTCAGTACAACTCTTATTGCATCCCATAGGCTTTGATACGTTGTGCTGTCATTTTCATTCATGTCAAGGTAGTTACTGATTTCTTTTGCAATTTCCTCCCTTGACCCAATGATTGTTGAAGAGTGTGTTGTTTAACTTCCACATCTTCATGCCTAATTTGCTTTTCTGCCCCTTACTGATTTCCAGCTTCATTCCATTGTTTTCAGAGAAATTACTTTGTATAATTTCATACTTTCTAAATTCATTGAGAGTTGTTCTGTGGCCTAGCATGTGGTCTATCATGTAGAATGATCTATGTGCCATCAAGAAGAATGTATATCCCATGGTGTTTGGGTGTAATTTTCTGTATATGTTTATTAAGTCCTGATCCTCTAATGTATTATTCAAAGTCTTGGTTTCTTTATTGATTCTCTGTTGAGATGTACTGTCTAATGGTGATAATGTATTAAAAACCCCAACTATAATTGTAGAGGCAACTATTTCTCCACTTAGTTTTTCCAATGTTTGCCTCATGTGTTTTGAGGCACCCTGGTTAGGTTCCTATTTTTTTATGATTGTTCTTTCTAATTGACAGATTACCACTTTTATTAATATACAGTGGCCTTCTTTGTCCATTACAATAGGTTGGCATTTGCAATCTATTTATCTGGTATTACTATAGCTATTCCCACCATTTTATGTTATTGTTTGCATGTAAAATCATTTTCCAACCATTCACTTTCAGCCTCCTTGCATCCCGGTGTCTAAGGTGAGTTTCCTGTAGAAAGCATATAGATGGGTCATATTTCCATATCTATTCTGCCAAACTGTGCCTTTTGCTTGGAGAGTTTAAGCCATTAACATTAAACCTTATTGATGCCAAGGAATTACTTACATTAGCCATATTTTCTTTAGGTTTATGTATGTCATATGTTGTTTTTATCTCTCTTCATTCTGTATTATGCTTACATTCTGTTCCAACTCTATTTTTGAATGCCAGCTTTGCTTGATAGAGAATTCTTGACTGGGAGGTTTTTCTTTTTACACCTTTACTATGTCATACCTCCACCTTGTTTCCTCCATGGTTTCAGAAGAGAAACCAGCACTTAATCTCATTGAGTCTTCTTGTTTGTGATGGATCTCTTTCCCTTGCTGCTTTCAATATTCTCTCTTTGTCTTGAGCATTGAACAATTTGATAAGTATATATCTTGTGGTAGGCCTGTTTTAGGGTTTCTACTGTTTTAGATGTACTGCACTTCCTGGACATGAACATCCATGTCCCTGAAAAGAGTTGGGAAGTTTCCAGCCATTATTTCCTCTAGCACTCTTTCTGCCCCCGGTCTCTTCTTTTCTCCCTCTGAGATGACTATAACGCATATATTTGTGCATTTATTTTTCTCATTCAAATCCCTAACTCCCTGCTGGATTTTTTCTTTCAATTTATTTGTTCTACTATCTGTCTGATTTCAGATGTACTGTCTTCCACATCACTGATTATTCCCTCTGCCTGTTCAAATCTGCTGTTATATGCTTCCACTGTATTTTTCATTTCTTGCTTTGTGCCATTCATCACCATCATATCCATTATCTTTTTATATATGCTTACAATTTCTTTGGTATGTTCTCCCAGTGTCTTCTGAATATCCTTAATCACTTCCTTCCCATCATTAATTTGACTTATGATATTTGTTTCTACATCTCTGATTAGTTGTTTCATGTTCTGCATCTCCTCCTGTCTTTTAATTTGTTTGTTAGACTGGGCCATATCTTCCTGTTTCTTAGTATGGGTGGTAAGTTTTTGTTTGTCTCTAGGCATCTCTTTACCTTGGTGTGTTTATTCAATTTGTTAACTTCTCTTTCTACTCCAAGTTTTTTTGTTGTTGTTGTCTTTTTGTGTTTGTCATTAATTTTCATTTTGACACTTTTTTCCTGTAATTCTTTTTCCTTGCTGTTATATATGTTCCCTTGAAAACAAACATTAGGACCAGAGAAAAGGAAGGAAATGAGAAGAGAAAAAGAATAATAGTAATAATAAAAATTAAAGGTAGAAAAGGAGTCATACAAGACTAAAGAAAGTAAATTATTAACACGAGTAAAAAATCATAAGAAGTAAGTACAGAGGAATAAGAATAAAAAAGTGGAATAGAAAAAATGAAATTAGGAACAAAATAGAGAAAAATATATAGAATGAAGTAAGGGGCCAGAATGATGAATAAAGAGGAAAAGAAAACAGAGAAAAAGAAATAAAGAAACAAAGAAAAAAGAGTGAGAAAGTGAAATAAAAACAAAAGGGGGTGGTGGTGGAGAGAAATAAATAAATAAATAAATAAGCAAATCTTTTTAAAAAATTGAAGACCAAATGAAAAGGTGGAATGAATGAAAAACAACAGAAAACAGAAGATAGCAAAAGGAAAGAATTAAAAGAAATAACTTAGGTAGGTAAATTGGTAATAGAAAAAAAGGGGGAAACAAAGAAAGGAGAAACACAACAAACAAGAAACAAATCAGCAGCAACTAAAAAACAAAAAACAAAAAATAATAATCAAACAAGGAAAAACAGCCTTCCAACTTAAACCCATAAGTAGCCTCTCATGTTGCTGATTTTCCTCAATCAATCACCCTGTAGCCTGCTGTATTAGTCAGCCAAATGGGTGCTAATGTGAAATACCAAAAATGGGTTGGTCTTTATAAAGGGTATTTATTTGGGGTAGAAGTCCACAGATACCAGGCCATAAAGCGTTAAGTTTCTTCTCTCAAAACAGTCCATTGCCACGTGTTAGAGCATGACAGCTTCCAGTGTTTGCCAGGGTTCAGGCTTCTGGGGTTCCTCTCTTCCTGGGTCTGTGTTTCTCTCTGGACTTAGCTCCCGTTTCCTCCACAAGGTCAGCTGTAGATGATCAGGTGAACAACTTGCTTCTCTTCTCCTGGGGCCTTCTTTCCAACATCAAAACTGCTTCTCAATAGACTGCTTCAATTGTCCTTTGCCTTGTCTTTTATATTTGATTCCCCCACCCACCAAGGTGTGGGGTTCAACACCCTACTGACATGGCACAGTCAATGCCCTAATCATAACTAAATTATGCCCAGATTAACAGATCAGTTTACAAGCATGATCCGATTATATTTTTGGAATTCATAATTACATCAAATTCCCCTACGGTTACACCTGCCCTCTGCAGGTGAGAGTTTTAGTGAATAAAATCAGGGAGAGAAAAGGAACTTAAAAAAATATATAACAGATCCATGAAAGCCTAGTACAAAGAAAATATCTATCTGTTCCCTGTCATAAGGGATCAGCTGGATTGCTGATAACCAGATGGATCATTCTCTCATTTACTTCTCTAAGGAGACCTAGGAATCAAACCAGGTATATGCAAGGCAAGAATTCCACCACAGAGGTAAATTGCCTCCTTAGGTTAATTAGTCTTCAGAAAGCTGTCTGCCCCTCTTTCCCCCCGGTAATTTAGAATTCTACAGCTTGTTAGAGTCCTGCTGATTAGTCAGTCACCTGCTCCCACCCTCTTTCTAATCTAGGTGTTCTCTCTTCTTGGCAGCTGGGTGTGACAGCCTTCCTGAGAGGATCCCCCCTCCCCTCTCCCCATCTGGTCTGGTTCCCTTCCAAGATTTAAAGGGGGTTCAACTGGCCAAACTCACTGCAAAGAAAGCACCCTCTGTCAGATCCCTCTTACTCCCAGGGTATGCCCCTTCCCAGTCCATTGGCAGCCATGAGGTAGGGGCTGTTGCTACTTGCCCTGAGGGTGGGGTATATGTGCCATTTCTAACCACAGGGGAAAGCAACTCACAGTTTTCCTTTGGCTTCTTTATCTTTCCAGTACCCTCCTAGATGATTCAGAGCACCTTCTTGTTCTATATATATATCCAAACTACTCATTTTCTGCAGCAAAGTAAGTCAGAACCAACATTGCTTTGGGGTTCTAAGGAGGGCAAATGATTTTTATAGACATAGAAAGGAAGTTAGCTTGACTTTTATTAATTGCATGAGGGTTTGTCAGTCATATAAGGTTGTGTTTAGGACAGTTGGACTTTGTTTTGTATTGGGTCAAAGGTAATGAGGCAGGGGCTTCACTGATCATCTGGGTTTGCTTGCCTTTAAAAGATAAAGAGGAAACTCTAACTCTTGGCTGGTAGGGGCCTTGAGGTATTTCTCTAAATAACTTTATCAAACCTGAGGGACAACTGTTATTTATTTTAGGTGTATTAATCTTTGGGTTATGTTTTTTAAAGTGTCTTTGTTTCTTAATTACTCTATGAATAAAGTCATAGTATATATTGAATTTTCTTTTAAATAAACCAAGAGGGTAATGGGAAGGAATGAGTAAAGGATGAAAAGATATTGGATATATATTTATAATTTATGGAATAATAATGAGTACAAACATTTGCATTATACAATTCACTCTGCTTTTGAGTATGTTTGAAAATTTCCAAAATGTAAAAGGTTTTTACATTGAACTCTTATCTCCTACCTAGATCTGCTTTTCCTGGTTACTTGCACACACTTCCCACACAACCCTTGTCTGAATGGGAGGATTCTCCTCCCACAGCCCACACCCCCAGTCAGTAACCAGCCCTACCCCCATGTCTGGATGGGTGTTTTCTCACATTTTTATGTATGTCCATGTCCTAATCCCCAGGAACTGTGACTATGTTATGAGAAATAGAGACATTAAGGAATGCTCTGGTTGAAGATCCAATTATTGATTGATTGATTTGATTTTTGGGAGGTACTGGGTATTGAACCCAGGACTTCATACATGAGAAGCAAGTGCTTAACCATTGAGCTACATCTGCTCCTCAACAGTAATTTCTTTTAACATTAAAAGAAACATATATATATAGTGGAGATGTCAGCACAACATTGTGAATGTAGTTATTACTACTGCATTATATACTTGAAAGTGGTTAAAAAGAGAGAGATTGAGATGTATGTATTTTATGATAATTTAAAAAATGAAATAATTCCCCAAGACACATACAGGCTGTGTTAGTCAGGATTCTCTAGGGAAATAGAACTGATAGACGATATCTGTAAATATTAAGAGATTTTATAAATTGTCTCATATTACTGTGGGGGTGCACAATTCTAAATTCTGTAGGGCATGCTGCAATCAGGAATGCTGATGAAAGTCCTAGATAAGTTGCTCAGGAGTTGCTGGCTTCCTGAAGTAGAGATAGAAATTCTTTCTATGAATGCGGAAATCACTTCTACTTTTAAGGCCTTCAAATGATTGGATGAGACGTCTCTCATTGCTGAAGGCAAACTCCTCAGTTGATTGTAGATGTAATTAGCTATGATGCAATCAACTCACTGATGATTGAAGTACATGAAATGTCCTCACACTACAATTCAGCCAGTGCTTGTTTGAACAAATAACTGGGCACCAGTACCTGGCCAGGATGATACGTGAGCTTATCCATCACACTGACCCATCAACAAATGGCAGAAACCACACCTGCATGAGCATAAGAACCACCTCCAATTTAACACTGGCTGGACAATGAGCCTTCCTCTCCCATAGACAGTTTCCAGGAAGCCAGGATGAAATGCACAGTTACACATATAAATTCAGTGTTGAAAACTATGTGCACATCCAAATCTAGGCCCTATCAGGAGAGAGCACAGCTACTGTACATGTACATGGAGTGAAACAATATTGCATGAAGTTTGATAGCAGTCTCAGAAAAAAAAAAAAACACTTTCTTAAATGGACAACAATGTATCATACACATGCTTCTCCATTTGTTTGAAGCTGATTTAACTTTCCATCCTGGAAGTCACTGAATCACTAGCAAACTCTCAAGTTATATAGAGGGTAAAATTTTTTATAATTCTTCTTGAACTCATAGGCTCATGGTAGAGATGGAAAACAAGCCTAAAAAATATTGCAAGAAATAATACTACATGTAGAATTTATCCAGGTGTCTACATTTCTCAGGATGTCTTCTCAGCAAGGATCCAATTCCAGACCTGTGTGTTGAGCACTGGTTGATGGAGCCTTTCTCCTCTGAAAAGGGCCAAGAACATTCCTAGGAGCTTTCCCAGATGGCTCTCTTTCCCAAGTGTGTGAGCACTGAGAGAGTTGAGTAGCCCCAGGTGACAGTGACCCTGAATTTCCAAGAGAGGGCAACAAGATAACTAGGTCTTGGATGGTTCACAGAGAGGCCTCTAGACCCTAAAGTCCTTCTCATTCACAAGCTATGCATTTCTCCAGAAGAAGTGTCACAGGAACAAGGAAGAATGTCTGCTGCCAACCTCAAAGCGATGTTCTAGGAAAGTATAATTTTCTCAGGGAAGAAAGAGGACACTCCACCATCCTCATTTTCCAAGGACATTCATGATTTCCTCTTTGTCTTGTTATTTCCTCCTACATGTGTGGATGGCCTAATCAGTGGTCTTCTCAGGCTTTTCTTGCCAGGGAGTGGTGGGAGCCACAGAGGCTTGGGCCTTTTCCCTCCTCCGTACTGCACTTATTTGCATCGGGCACTTTCTGTATGGATGTGCATTGGCTTCCTCCTGGAGAGAATTTGTAATGCCTTTAATTTGGACAGTATTTTGTGGAGGAAAAATGATGGCTATATAGAATGTGGTACTAGATATCTTTGGTGTTCTCCTCATACATGAATTTGGAAATGAAGCAAGCTCTGAGCTGTTTGTTTCTCTCATGAAATGACCAGAAATATGCTTTAAGAGAATGTCACACATAAGAGTTGGCTGTGCTTTGGGACAGAGAGGTTTGGGTCAAGTCAGAGAGCTTAGAGAAAATAAAAGCCAAATATGGGTGGAAGAATAAATTTTACTTTGAGATTTGAACTTATGAGTTTGTTTCAGGTGAAATCACTATTTGGTTTATTGGGGTCAGTCTAAGTTGGTGATTAAGAGTCTGAACTCTTGAATTGGATTCTACCTGTCTCTGAATCCCAGCTCAGGTATTTACTACCTGTGGGCTCTCAAGCATTCGAGAGAAGTCCACTGTGCCATACTTTTGTCACCTATCAAATGGTGCTAATAATGAAATCAAATTAGCTATCAAATTAGAGAGCATGAGAGGAATGAAGCAGTTTAGTCAAGGCTTAAATTGCTTTCACTAACAATATCCTTCAAGTATTTATGGTTTGTGTCCACTCCCATGTTTGAAGTTTTTTCATCAGTGCACCATCCAACTTCCATGTACCTTTGGCAAATTCATGAATCATCATACTCTGTCCATTGCATTTTGTTTTAATGCATGGCAGAGTAAGATGCTCAAGGGTGCTATTCCCTAACAGAATCATTGAACAATTGGAAACACCTGGGAAAGCCATCTTCCTCTATACTCTAGAAAGCAGTTATCATGTAACAGTAACTGAGCAATGATCAAATAAAAACATGAACTTAAAAAGTGGTAGGCAAAGGTCATGGCACCTTTGCTAGCCCCTCCACCCACCTGTTCCTGGTGTGGTGTGCAGCCAGCCTGTGGTCCCATCACAGGTCTTTGGCTGGTTCCAGAAGGAATAGAGTAATCCCTACATACATACTGGTTTCCCTGTATGTTGGTGCCAATCTTTTATGTGACAGCCTAAAAGAATGAACCATGAAAATCATTTCAGGGTTGAACTCCAAGAACTTGTCCTGAATGAAGAAGCAGTTTATAGACAGCAAAGACAGTGTAAGAAGCAACTAATTCAGTGTAGCCTGGAGCAAAGGATTACCAGTATTAAGTCATAGAATGAAGGACACAGAAGGGTGGGAGTCTATTTCAGAGGGAGAAGAGGTAAGCACGGAAATTCATAAGGCCACAAGATAGCACAGGCCCATGACCCGAGGCATGCTATACACAGGCTATATGTGCCAGACAGAAAGGATGCTGCACTTCACATTTACCTCAGGCAGATCTTCTTGACAGAACAGCTAAGCTCTGAAGACCAGCACCTCAAGCAGAATAATTTGCAAAGACATTTTATTTATTTATGTATTCATTTTACATTGATTTGATTTTGTTATATCTTCACATTCATGGAAATCTCTGCTATATCATTCCCTGTAAACAAACTTAATGAACAGACAGATCAGGGACTAAATCCCAGAATTAACCTGTAAATTATTAAAATGTACATTGTGCAACAAAAGATTACAAGACCATCAAAGAAACAGGGACTGATGGCACATCCAAAGAAACAAGTTAAAAATCAAGAAACTATCAATGAAGATGAACAAGTCTTTATCTTTTGGTCTAAAGATAAGGACTAAAGACAAAGACTTAAACAAATGGTTTCCAGTATGTTCAAGTATTTCAAGGAAAGAAGGAAAAATGACTAAAAGACATAAGGAAAATGATGAATGAAAAATATGAGAATCTCAATAAAGAGGTACAAATTTTAAAAAGGAATTGAACAGAAATCCTGTGGTTGAAGACCAAAAAAAACACTGAAATAAAAAATTCCCTAGAGCTATCAACAACAGATAGGAGCTTGCAGAAGAAAGAATCCGTGAACACAAAGGCAAGACAACTGAAAGGATTCATGCTGAGGAACAAAGGGAATGAAAGAATAAAAAAGAAAATAGAACAGAAGAGACATGGGACACTATCAGGCATACCAATATATGCATTATGGAGTGCAGAAAAGGTAGTGCTGAGAAGGAAAATTATAGCTGTAAATGCTGCCTTTAAAAAGGAAGAAACATCTCTGACAGAGACCTAACCTTATAATTGGAGGATGAAGGAAAAGAACACATTAAATTCAAAGTGCACAGAAGGACAGATAAAAACATTAGGCAGAGATAATTTAAATAAAGAACCTAAAACAATATAGAGAATTAACAAAAACAAAAACTGGTTCTTTGAAAAGTTGAACAAAAGGGACAAAGCTTTAGCTAGGCTGATGAAGGAAAAAATGAGAAGACACATATAACAAAAATTAGAAACAAAAGAGGGAATTTTACTACTTACCTCATAGAAATAAAAATGAATTATAAGAGAATACCATGAACAAATGTACACCAACAAATTAGTTAACCTAGATTAAAAGGACAAATTCTTAGAAATGCACAAAGTACCTATAGTGACTCAAGAAGAAAAGAAGATCTCAAGGAAGCATTAACTTGTCAAGACATTGAATCAATGATCAAAACCTTCCAACAAAGATAATCCAACACCAGATGTCTTCAGTGGCAAATTTTACCAAACACTTAAAGAATTAAAATCAATCCTACTCAAAACCTGAAATGCAGTGGCCACTCCCCAACTCATTCTATGAGAACATCACCCTAATATTAAAAAGCCAGATAAAGATGCAACAAGAAAAGAAAATTACAGATCAATATCTCTTATGGATCCTCAAAAAAATACTAGCAAACTAAAACCAAGAGGACATTAAATGAATTATACAACATGATCAAGTGGGATTTATCCCTGGTTTACATGAGTGATTCAAAAACAAAAAAATAAATTAATGTAATATATTGCATTAACAGAACAAAGGAAAAAAACAAAACCATTTCAATTTATGAAGAAAAGGAATTTGACAAAATACAGCGTCCCTTCTTAAATATATGATTTATAAACCTAGGAATAAAAGGAAATATCCTCAAAATGATAGAGGGCACATGTGAAAATCTCACAGTTAAGGTCATTCTCAATTGTGAAAGACCGAAGGGTTTCCTTCTAATATCAGGAACAAATATGGATGCCCACATTATCAGTATTATACCACAATGTACTGGAAGTACTAGCCAGAGAAAATAGGCAAGAAACAAAATGAGAAGCTTCCCGATTAGAAAGGAAGAAGTAAAACCCCAATTTGCAGATGACATGATCCTATATATAGCAACTCCTGTATAATCCACAACAAAGGTACTAGAGATAATTAAATAAATTCATCAAAGAGGCATGGGACAAGATCAACACCCAAAAATCAATAGTGTTTTTATATATTACTAATGAATAATTAGAAGAGGGAATCAAGAAAAGTATTCCATTCACAGTAGGAACTAAGAAAATCAAATATCTAGGAATAAATTTAAGCCAAGATGTAAAGGACTTGTACATAGATAACTACAAAACATTGTTAAAAAGACATCAGACAACACATAAATAAATGGAAAGACAATTCTTGATCATGGATTGCAGGAAAAAATATTGTAAGGTGTCAATTCTATCCAAAGCAATGTACAAATTTAACAAATTTCCAAATGAAAAATTCCCAAACCCTTCTTTGAAGAAATGGAAAAGCCAGTCTTCAAATTACTATGGAAGAGTATGGAAACCTTAGGAGTCAAAACCATTCTGAGAAAGAAAAATGAATATGGAATTATTACCCTTCCTTATTTTAAAACTTACAAAGTCATAGTCATCAAAATATCATGGTACCAGCACAAGGACAGACATATAGCTCAATGGAATCAAACTGAGAGCTCAGAAATAAACCCTCAGATCTATGGACAACTGATTTTTGACAGTGTGCCGGGTCAGTTTAATGGGGAAAGAATACTTGCTTCACCATATGGTGCTCGGAAAACTGAATATTCATGTGCAGAAGAATTAAATGGTTTCCTAATTCACACATATTCAAAAATCAACTCAAAATGGATCAATAATCTAAACATCAGAGCCCAAACTATAAAATTCCTGGAAAAAACATAAACAAGCATCTTCTGGAACTTCTCTTAGGCACTGGTTTCTTAGAGTTTATACTAAAACTCTAAGCAACAATGAAAAAATAGATAAATGAGACCACATGAATATTAAAATCTTTTGTGCACCAAAGGTCTTCATAATTGAAGTAAACATACACACTCCAGAATGGGAGAAAATATTAGGAAAGCACATATCCAATAAGATTGAATACCTAGAAAATAGAATATATAAAATATACTACAAATCAACAAAAAGGGAAACAATGCAATTTAAAAATGTGCAAATCTAGGCAAATCTACTGAGGAAGGCTGATTTACCCAGCAGCCTGGTGACACTGAGACTTGGCTTCAGAGGGGGCAGAGCCAGGCAATTTTATCATTTTTCACGGACAAGCATCAGGGCTTCAGCTTCCCTGGGGAGGCCAGGAAGTGGCAAGTGCTTGATTAGATTCCACCAGCCTAATTAGGGTCCCCTCGGTGAAAGGGGTGGTCTAGAAGAGGACTTCATTTCTGTCCCTTATTTTGCCAAAAAAAAAAAAAAAAAGAAAAAAAAAGAAGAAGACAGCTACTTTAAAAAATAAAAAATGAATTTTTTCTTTTTAATTTAGTTTAATACAATGGATTGATAAACACAAGCAGGCTGAGAGATTCCACATGGGCCAAAGAAGGAACACTGTTCTTCCTTGAATTTGTTTCATGTCTTGCTTGTGTGGTTGTTTAGTTTTTCTCTGTTTATTTGTTGTCTCTTGCTTTTCTTTCCTCTTTCTTCCCATCCTTCTTTTTCTTTCATTTTTTAAAATTAGGTGCTGCTAGTTTCTCTGTACTTTGCTGTGCTTCTCTTCAGAGATTTCCCATTCTCTGTCTATATTGATTTTGTATCCCAAGCTATCTCTCTTCCTTTCTTCATCTTTCTGCCTTCTGCTTTCTGTTGTGGTTCTTACATAACACATTTTTTCATTAGCCCACAAGTTAAGGGTGTCAATTTCTATTCTATCTATTCTGTTTTCTTCTTTTTTAATATTTTTAACGTTTTCCTTACAGCCCTTCTTTACTCTCTCCCCCTCCTCATCATTCTAGCCTTCTAAATCATTATATATATATTCCTCTATTTGGTTTCCCAGTCCATTGTAGGTACTACACTTTTTTTCCTATTATTCTACACTGCCTACCTGAGCTAAATATCCATTTCACTAAGTCTTATTCAGACCCTCTTCTAACTTTTATCAATATTACTTTTATCCTTCTTCCTTTCTCACATCTTTTGATTCCACTGGGCCTAATCTTTTGCACTCAAGGGAACATAGAAAGAAGCAAGGAAATAAAATATGAATAAAAAATGTCAAAGAGAAAACTTAACACACACACGGAACCACCAGCTAAATAAAACTCTAGAGCAGAGAGAGAAGCTAATCAACTGAATAAACCCATCAAGATAATATGAGGAATAGAGGGCAATAAAATAATTACAAACCACACTGAAAAAAAGGGAGACATGAACCAGCCCAATGAACAAACTAAAAACCAGGAAGAGATGCGAACATCGAACAACTAAACAAAGCTTTCCAAACTAATATTATGGATCAAATTAAAGAAGTGAAGGAAGATATTAAGGATATAAAGAAAACACTGGGAGAACATACTGAAGAAATTGTAAACATATGCAAAAAGATAACGGATATGATGGTGATCAATGGCAAAATCCAAGAAATCAAAAAGATGCTGGATTCACAAAAGAGCAGATTTGAATAGGCAGAAGAAATAATTAGTGGTATGGAGCACAATACATCTGAAATCAAACAGATAGTAGAACAGATAGACAAAAAGATAGAAAAAAATCCAGCAGGGACTCAGGGAATTAACCGACAACAGAAAACACACATACATATGCATTATGGGCATCCCAGAAGGAGAAGAGAAGGGAAAGGAAACAGAAGGAGTGTTGAAGGAAATAATGGCTGAAAACTTCCCAACCCTATTGAGAGAGATGGGTGTGCAGATCCAGGAAGCACAGTGAACCCCAAACATTATAAATCCCAACAGGCCAACTCCAAGATATAAATTTGTCAAAATGTCCAATGCTAAAGACAAAGAGAAAATACTCAAGGCAGCAAGAGGAAAGAGAACCACCACATGCAAGGGAAGCACAAAAAGATTAAGTGCTGATTTCCCATCTGAAACCATGGAGGCAAGAAGACAATGGTATTATATAGTCAAAGCACTAAAAGAAGAAAACTTCCAGCCACGAATTCTCTATCCAGCAAAACTGGCATTCAAAAATTATGGAGAGTTCAAAATATTCACAGATAAACAGAATTTAAGAGAGTATGCTAAAAAGAAACCTGCACTTCAAGAAATACTAAAGGAAATTCTACAAGTTGAAAGGTAAAAACAAGGGAGAGAGAGTTGGAGGAGAGTTTAAAAACAACTTAAAGAAAAAAAAAAAGAGAATCAAAATAACATATGACGTACATTAACCCAAAGAAAATATGGCTGAAGTAAGAAATTTGTTGTGAGTAATAACACTGAATGTTAATGGATTAAATTCACCACTAAAGAGACACAGGTGGGCAGAATGGATAAGGAAATATGATCCATCTATATGTTTGCAAGAAACCCACCTTCGACCCAGAGATTCAAGGAGGAGGAAAGTGAATGGCTGGAAAACAATTTTGCAGCTAACATAGCCAAAAAAGGGCAGGAGTAGCTAATCTAATATCAGACAAAATAGACTTTAAAAGCAAATCTATTGTAAGAGACAAAGATGGACACTATATATTAGTAAAAGGGGTAATCGCTCAAGAAGAGAGAACAATCATAAACATTTATGCACCTAATCAGGGTGCCTCAAAGTACATGAGGCAAACTCTGGAAAAACTAAGTGGAGAAATAAATGCCCCTACAATTATAGGAGGAACTTTAATACACCATTATCATCATTAGACAGAACATCTAGACAGAGAATCAAAAAAGAAACAAAGACTCTAAACAATACATTAGAGGAACTGGACTTAATAGACATATCCAGAACATTACCCCCAAATACAGAAGGGTTTACATTCTTATTGAGTGCACATGGATCATACTCCAGGATAGACCACATGCTAGGCAACACAACTCTTAATGAATTCAGAAAGATTGATATTATATAAAGTAATTTTTCTGACCACAATGGAATGAAAATGGAAATCATAAAGGCCAAAGAAACAGATTAGGCACAAAGATATGGAAGTTAAACAACACACTTTTAGACAAACAGTGGTTTAAGGAGGATATCTAAAAAGAATTAGGTAACTACCTTGAAACTAATGAAAATGATAACACAACATATCAAAACCTATGGGATGCAGCGAAAGCAGTCCTGAGAGGGAAGTTCATAGCCATAAATACATATATTAAAAAAGAAGAAAGAACTAAAATTGAAGACCTAACTGCACACCTGGAGGCATTGGAAAAACAACAGCAAACTAAACCTAAAGGGAGTAGAAAGAAGGAAATAAAAAAGTTTAGAGTAGAACTAAATGAAATAGAGAATAAGAAAGCACCAGAGACAATAAACAAAACCAAAAGCTGGTTCTTCGAGAAGGTCAATAAAATTGACAAACCCTAGCCAGGCTAACAAGGAAAAGAGAGAACATATGCAAATACACAAAATAAGGAATGATCAAGGGGATATCACTAGAGACCCCCAGAAATAAACAGTATCATAAGAGGATACATTGAAAAATTATATGCAGACAATAATGATAATTTAGAGGGAATGGACAAGTTTCTAGAAACTCACAAACAGCCTACATTGATGATGACAGAAGAAATTGATGAACTTAACAGTCCAATTACAAGTAAAGAGATACACTCATTCATCAAAAACCTCCCAACTAAGAAGAGCCCAGGACCAGATAGCTTCACAGCTGAATTCTACCAAACATTCCAGAAAGAGCTAACATGAATTCTGCTTAAGCTCTTCCAAAAAATAGAAATGGAAGGAATATTGCCTAACTCATTCTACCATGCCAACATCACCCTAATACCAAAACCAAATAAAGATACCACAAGAAAGGAAAATTACAAACCATATTCTCTAATGAACCTAGATGCTAAAATCCTCAAGAAAATACTTCCTAATCACAATAAACAACATATCAAAAGGATTATACACCATGACGAAGTGGGTTTCATCCCAGGTATGAAAGGATGGTTTAATATAAGAATATAAATCAATGTTATACACCACATAAAGAGATTTAAAGAAAAAAATTACAACATCATCTCTATAAAAAACATTCGACAAAATACAGCACTCTTTCCTGATATAAACACTGCAAAAGATAGGAATAGAAGGAAACTTTCTGAATATGATAAAGGGTATATATGAAAAACCCAAAGCTTACATCATCTTCAATGGTGAAATCCTAAAAGCCTTCCCTATGAGATCGAGAAAAAGACAAGGATGCCCACTACCACCACTCCTTTTTAATATTGTCTTAGAAATACTTGCTCGAGCACTGAGGCAAGAAAAGGCTATAAAACGCTTCCAAATTTGAAAAGAAGTAAAAATTTCATTATTTGCAGACGGCATGATCCTATATGTAGAAAGCCCTGAAAAATCTACAACAAAGCTTCTAGAACTTATAAAATAGTCCTGTAATGGCGCAGGGTATAAGATCAATGCTCAAAAATCAGTAGCATTTCTGTACATCAATAACGAGCAATCTGAGGAGGAAATCAAGAAAAAATACCATTTACAATAGTAACTACAAAAATCAAATACCTAGGAATAAATTTAACTAAAGACCTAAAGGACTTATAAACAGAAAACTACACAACACTGTTAAAGGAAATCAAAAAAGACATAAATAAATGGAAAAATATTCCCTGTTTATGGATAGGAAGACTAAATATCAACAAATGTCAATCCTACCCAAACTAATCTACAAATTTAATACAATCCCAATAAAAATCAACACTGTATTTTTTAAGGACCTGGAAAAACTAACCAAAAAATATATTTGGAAAGGTAAGAGACCCCAAATTGCCAAAAACATATTGAAAAAGAAAAATGAAGTTGCACATATCAAGTTACCTGACTTTAAAACATACTACGAAACTACAGTGATCAAAACTGATTGCTATTGGCACAAGGATAGACATACTGACCAATGGAACCGAAATGAGAGTTCTGTTATAGATCCTCACATACACAGTCATCTGATATTCGATAAGGCCACCAAGCCCACTCTGTTGGGAGAGAATGGCCTCTTTAACAGGTGGTGCTTGGAGAACTGGAAATCCATATCCAAAAGAATGAAAGAAGAATACCATCTCACACCTTATACAAAAATCAACTCAAGATGGATCAAAGATCTAAATATAAGAGCTAAAACTATAAAAGCCTTGGAAGATAATGTAGGGAAGCATCTACAGGACCTTGTATAAGGAATGGTTTAATGAACTTTACAGCCAAAGCATGAGCAGCAAGAGAAAAAAATAGATAAATGGGATCTCAAAATTAAAAACTTCTGCACCTTAAAGGACATTATTAAGAAAATAAAAAGGCAACGTACCCAATGGGAGAAAATATTTGACAACCATATATCTGATAGGAGCCTAATATACCACATATATAAAGAAATCCTATACCTCGAAAATAAAAAGGCAAACAACCCATTTAAAAAATGGTCAAGTGACCTGAAAAGACACTTCTTCAAGGAAGAGTTAAAAATGGCTAAAAAGCACGTGAAAAAATGCTCAACATCACTAGCTATTAGGGAAATGCAAATCAAAACCACAATGTGATACCATCTTACATCCATCAGAATGGCAGCTTTAAAAAAACAATAACAGAATATAAGTGTTGGAGAGCATGTGGAGGAACGGGAACCCTCATCCAGTTCTGGTGGGATTGTGGAATGGTCCAGCCACCATGGAGGACAGTTTGGTGATTCCTCAGAAAACTAACAATAGATCTTCCGTATGATCCAGTGATTCCACTGATGGGTATATACCCCGAAGAATTGAAAGCAAAGACACGATCAGATATATGCACACCAATGTTCATAGCAGCTTTGTTCTCAATTGCCAAAAGTAGGAATCAGGCCCGGTGCCCATCAACAGATGAATGGATAAGCAAAATGTGGTACATATATACAATGGAATATTACTCAGCTGCTAGAAGGTATAAAGTGCTAACACATGGAATAACATGGATGAATCTTTAAGACCTTATTTTGAGTGCAGTAAGCCAGGCATTGAAAGATGAACAGTATATGACCTCAGTGATTTGAATTGAGGAAAGTGAGCAGTCTCTGGAAACCATTGTCTGAAAGATAGGTTAACAAGGGAGAAAAAGAGATGAGTAGGTTGTAAGCTATGACCCATATGGACATATTCTATGGTAAAGTGATAGAATATAGTTGTATATTGAAGGATAGGACAGGTGAGTAGTGATATTACTGGGATTGGTGGTGCAGGGTTAACAGGTGGGTAGATTAGGAAGGGCAGGTCAGAATACCCAGGGCATGTAACTATGAATCTTTTCATCCCATGAGTCAAGACAGCGGAGAGTCATATGCCCCAGGGGGACAGGGAGGAATGAACAGAAAAGATCAAACGGGGTATTTGGTGGTCATGGGAAATGTTTTTCATTATCTCACAGTAATGGACACACGACATGGTAAATATCATCAAAAATTATTAAACTGTACCATCTAAATTGTAAACTCTACTGTAAACTATTGACAATGTTTAGTAGCTATGTTTCACTATCTGTATAACAGTTATAACAATGCTACCATCCACAAAAAGAAAATGTTTTAATATGGGGTGGGGAAGGGGGAGGGAGGTTGGGTATGTGGGAATCTCTAGTATTCTGTGTGTGATTTTGCTGTGACCTAAAACTTCTTTGAAAATTAAATGAAAATTTGGGAGACACTGGGGATGAAAAGGGGGAGGTGTCATGGTAAACACTGGACATCCGTTAATGCAGTGATAAAAGGAGAAAAAATAAAAATAAAAAATAATTTTAAAAAATTTGTTTTTGTATTTTCCCATTTTTTTTAATGTCCCATTCCGTCAATTATATTTTATTTTTAGTTCTTTTTTTCTGAGTTTCCTTGTATTTTATCTCTTGCATTAAATTTATCATTATTATTTCATTTTCCTATTAATTGTATTTGGTTATTATATGGACTTCATCTTCAAGGAAGGTTTAGATCACAGAAGGGTTACAATGGGGACTGCAGAGGATCATTGGTGGGGGTTGTCTGGGTTGTGGGATTCATGGGAGTACGTTAATAGAATAAGCATTCTCCTAGAGTCAGAAAATAGAAAATGCGATTAAGGAATGGGGAGTTAAAGCTCAAAATGTTCAATGTTCATATTTGGAATTATGGAAGTGTTTTGGTAATGGATGATGGTAGCACAACATGTGAACATTACTAATGACACTGCAATATAGATATATGTTTGTGGTTATAAAGGACAGTATTAGCTTGAAGACCTAGCAACAGAATAAAATTTTTGTAAAAATATGCATGAGATCACACAGTGAACTTTAGGAAAAACCATGAATGGTAGTTAATAGTACAGTTATTAAAATATTCTATTATCACTTGTAATAAATATTCCACACCAATGCAAGGTGTTAATAATTGGGTGGTATGTGAGAGCCCTGTATTTTATGCATCATTGCCCAAAAATCCCCCAAAGTATCATAAATTTATATAATTTGTAAGAAGTATATAAAAAAGCTGGGGGATAGAGATGAATAGAAACAGAGGAATACACAGTTCTACATTAATAATAAATTTCAATACAACACTTTTTTTTCAAAGATATTAGAACCATTATTAGAATTTTAAAGTTATTATAACTATATATTACATAATCAAAAATCCAGAGGAAGCATTGAACATGTTAAGTAGAGACATGGAAGATATAAAAAGTAACCAAAATGAACTTTTACAAATGAAAATTACTATGTCTGAGATAAAAAGTATCTTGGGTGGAAGGGTCTGCCAGAAGGTCATACCACATCCTTTACACTCATAAAGTTTTCTCCAGTATGGATTCTCTGATGGCCAGTAAGGTGTGAGCTCAAATTGAAAGCTTTGTTACATCCATCACTCTGATAGAATTTCTATCCCTTCATAACTCCTTGATGTTTAGCAGGACAGGAGGAAAGATTAGATGTTCCTCAAGTTCCTTATAGTTTTCATATCTTTTTTGTAGTTGTTTTAACAAATCAGTTTTATTGATACATATTAATAAAGCATAAATTCATCCAACGTGTACATTAAATTGTATTCAGTGTAATCACATATTTGTGCATTCATCACTCAATTATTCTTAGAACACTTTCATTATCCTGGTAATATCAATACATCATTTTTTATAATGGATTGATCATCTAGACATAAGATTAATAAGGATATAGGTGATTTGAGCAATACTGTCAACTGAGTACACCTATCAGATATATATTGAACACTTCACCCCTAAGAATACACATTCTTCTGTAGTGCACATGACTCATTTTCTAGGATAGGCCACATAGTAGATAATAAAACAATTCCCAGGGAATTATAAAATAATGAAATCATAAAAGTATTTTCTATGACCATAATGGAATGAAATTAGAAGTCAATAACAGAAGAATTGCTGAAAAATCCACAAATATGTGGAAATTAAACAATACACTCTTAAAACAAACTAGCAACGGGTCAAACAGAAATCACAATGGAAAAGAGGCACTATCTTGACATGAATGAAAATGAATCCACAGCACACCAAAACTTATGGGATGCAGTGAAGGCAGTGCTGAGAGATAAATATATAGCATTAAATGCTTAGATTAAGAAAGAAGTATCTCAAATCATAGACCTAAGGTCACAATGAGAAGATCCAAAAAAAGAATGAAATTACATCAGCATATAACATGCAGAACTGTGTGGGAGAGAGTGTGGTCTACAATGTGAACTATGGTCCATGTTTAGTGGCAAAGCCCCAGAATGTGTACATACATTGCAGATGATGTGCCATACTAATGAAAGATGTTTATGTGGGAGGTTATGGGATGTGTGGGAGGTGGGAAACATGGGAATCCCTGTATTTTTTTGTGTGTAATATTTATATAATCTACGCATCTTTTAAAATATAAAAAATAAACAAATAACAAAAAAAGAATATTCATTAAGAGTTTCAAATTCTAAGAGACCAGGCAGCATGAAAAATAGAAATGCTTTATGAATAATTGACAGTTGAATGAAAACTCAAAAGGAATTCCTTGTATTTAAAAAATAAAATATTAAAATATCAGTAATATATTAAACAAAGTCTATAATCATATCTAAAAAAAAAGAAGTGAAAACTTAACCTAAAGCAATAAAAATGAAGTAAATAAAAAATATGAATTAAGTAGAGAACACAAAGAGAATCAACAAACCATAAAGTGTTTCTTTGAAAAGATCAGTACAATTGACAAAACTTTAGCTCAATTGGAAAAGAAATAAGAGAGAAGACATAAATAAATAAGAAATAAAAAGGTGGACCTTACTACCAAATCTAAGAAATAAAAAGTATTATAAGAGAATATTATAAACATCATATCATCATATTCCAATAAATTAGATAACTTGGATAAAAGGGAAAATTCCAATAAATAAATAAATTATTTACAATGACTTAGGAATAGAGGACCTCAATAAACTAATACCTAATAAAAAGATTGAACCAGTAATTTAAAAATATCAACGAACAAAAGCCCATATGAGATGGATTCACTGATAAAATTTATCAAATATTCAAAGAGGAATTAACTCCAAACTTCCAAAAATTTAAAAGAAAAAGAGTTCTGGGAAGATGGCATCTGAGTAGGCAGGCAGAGCTCAACTCTAAGAAATTCAATAAGGAAAGGGCCAAAAGCTGTCCAAGGAACCTGCTTTGGGTCTCAGCAGGCCAGGACAGTGCTACACAACTCACAGTAGGGTGAGAGACTGAGAGATGAAGAATCTAAAACATTTGTGAGTTATCAATGCCCCACAGTGGCTGGGAAGGGCTACTCACCCCCATACTCAATGTATTAAACTGGGGTAAGACCCTTGGCTCATTGCAGCTGACTGAGAGGTGAACAGACATCTTCCTCCCTGTCAACTGTGACAAGGGAAAAGGGAGGGGTAGTTGGGAGGCTTCTCTTCAATGAATTATCCTGGTGGACTTTGCTTTCAATCTTGATACTGACCAGACCAAAATACAAGAAAACAGAGAGTAAAAGAAACACTTTCATGGAAAGGTATGCCAATGTGTGCCATGTACTGGCTGGTCTGGACTTGCAGAGAAAAACTGCTTTTAGATATCTTTTAACCTGAAACTCGGGGAGAAAATTTGCACCCTGTTAGTGATTCCTTAGCCCAATTTTGATAACTTGAGCTGTACAATTTTAAAGACTTAAAATATCGAAGAGCCAAATATCAAAGGAAATCTGTGAAGATAAACAATAAGCAAGAGAAAGAGATTGCCCATCAGAGTAAATTCATCAACATATTCAGATGCCTAGACATCAGAAAAAAAATTTATATGCCATACTAGGAAACAGGAAAAGATGGCCCAGTCAAAAAAAGAAACAAAATAGCCTGAAGAGATACAGGATTTAAGACAATGACTATCAAGCAACCCTCCTGAATCAATTCAAAGAATTGAAGGAAATTATGACTAAAGAGATAAAGTATATTAAGAAGACACTAGGTGTGCCTAAAGAACAATTTGAAAGTCTGTAAAGAAAAGTAACAGACCTTATGGGAATAAAAGACATGATGGATGAGATTAAAAATATATTAGATGCACAAAAGAGATTTGAATTACTCAAAGACAAAATTAGTGATTTCAAAGACAGGATATCTGAACTGGAAAAGAAATGAAAAGAGAAAGAGAAGAGAATGGAAAAATGGAAGAGTGTCACAGGACAATTGGAACACACAAAAATAGACATTATCAATGTCCCAGAAGGAGAAAAGAATGGAAAGGGGGCAGAAAAGATATTAGAGGAAATAATGACTGAAAATTTCTCAACCCTTATGAAAGACATAAATATCAATATTCAAGCAGAACACTTCCCAAACAGAATAAATATGAATAGACCTATCCTGAGACATCTACTGTTAAGGATGGCAAATATAACAGAAAAAAAGAGGATTTTGAAAGCAGCAAGAGAAAACCAAAGGACCACATGCAAGAGAAAACCAAAGGACCACATACAACGGAACCTCAGTAAAATTAAGTGCCAACCTAACATCAAAAACCATGTAGGCAAGGAGAAAGTGGTGTGATGTATTTAATGTACTAAAAGAGAAAAGCTGCTAGCCCAGAATTGTGTTTTGGGCAAAATTGTCCTTCAAAAATGAGAATGAGCTCAAAGTTTCCATAGACAAACAAAACCTGATAGAATATGTTAACAAAAGAATAGAAGTATAAGATATACTAAAGGGAATGTTGCAACCTGACAGGATAAAACAAGGATAAGAAAATTGAGGAAGAGTGTAGAAATGAAAATTATTTGGAAGGGGAAGTTAAACAATAAAATGTTAGAAAATAGTAAGATATGGTAACAGAAAGCCAAAGGACAAAAATCATTAAGTAAGTAATAATTTTACATTAATAACATTGAATGTTAATAGTTTGACATCCCTAATTAAAAGACATAGGCTGATAGAAGGGATCAGGAAATATGAGATATTTATATGCTGTATACAAGAGACACCTCAGACATAAGGACAAAACCAGGTTAAAAGTGCAACTGTGGAAAAAGTTATTCCATGAAAATAGTAACCCAAAAAAGAGCTGGATTAGTGTACTAATATCAGACAATATAGATTTTAAATGCAAAACAAATATAAGGGATGAAGAAAGTAAATATATATTAATAAAAGGGGCAATTCATCAAAAAGAAATATTTATACTAAATATTTATGCACCTAACCTGGGTGCCCCAAGATACATGAGGCACAAACTGGCAAAATTGATGGGAGAAATATATGTCTCTACAATAATAGTTGAAGATTTCAATACATTACTCTCAGTATTGGATAGAATATCTGGCAGAGGAAAAATAACAAACAGCCTGAAAAAAAAAAATGATAAATGAACAAGTCCTAACAGACATCTGTAGGGAATTATACCCTAATACATAAGGATATATGTTCATTTCAAGTGCTCTTGGATTCTTCTTCAGGGTAGATCATATGTTGGGTCACAAGACAAGACTCAAAACATTTTTAAAGATTGAAAATATACAAAATACTTTCTCTGGTCATAATGGAATGAAGATTGAAATCAATAGTGGACAGCTTAAGGGAAAATTCATACATATATGGAGATTAAACAACACACTCTTAAATAATGATTTGGTCAAAGAAGCAATTGGAAGAGAATTCAGAAAATATCTTGAGATAAATGAAAATGGGAACCCAACATAGCAAAACCTATGGGACACTACAAAGGCTGTACTAAGAGGGAAATTTATAGCCCTCAATGGTTGCATTAAAAAAGAAGAAAGGCTTAAAATTGAAGACTTAACTGCATACCTGGAGGGACTAGAAAAAGAACAGGAAACTAATCACAAAGAAAGCAATAGGAAATAGTAAAGCTCAGAGAAGAAATAAATGAAATCAAGAACCAAAAACAATAGAGATAATCAACAAAATGAACGGTTGGTTCTTTGAGAAGATCAACAAAGTTGACAAACCATTAGCAATATTGACATGAAAAAAAGAGAGAAGATACAAATAAATAAATTCAGAAATGAGAGAGGGGACATTACAGGTGATCCTGCAAAAGTAAGAAAGATCATAAAAGGATATTATGAACAATTGTCTGCCAAAAAACTAGACATTGTAGATGAGACTGACAAATTCCTAGAAACCCATGATCCACCTCCACTAACCCTCAAAGAAATAGAAGACCTCAACAAACTAATCACAAGTGAAGCGATTGAAACAGTCATCAAAAACTTCCCAAAGATGAAAAGCCAAGGACCAGATGGCTTCATAGGTGAATTTTACCAATCATTGAAAGGGGATCTAATATCAATCTTGCTCAAACTCTTCCAAAAATTTGAACAGGAAAGAACATCACCAAATTCATTCTATGAAGTCAACATCACTTTAATCCCCAAATAAGATTAAAGATATTATGTAAAAATGTGATTGTGCAAAGATGGCATCAGATTAGGCAGGCAAGGCTCAGCTCTCTCACAAAAATAATGGGGAAAAAGCCAAAAGCTGCCTTAGGGACCTACTTTGGAAGCCGACAGAGAAGGACAGTGCTTCACAACTCCAAGGAGGGTAAGGGACAGAAAGAGACAGAATGCAATACAACAAACTTTGATTGACTTATTAAAGCTCCATAATGCTGGGAAGTGCTCCCCTCCCCACTCTCAACATATTAAGTGGGAGTAAAATCCGTGGTTCATTAAACTGACTCAGAGGTGAGCAGATGGAGAGGATGCAGAGAGATAGGAACACTTATTCACTGTTGTTTGGAATGTATAACGTACAGCCACTGTGGTGTACTGTTTGACTATTCCTAAGGAAGTTTAATAGCGACTTGCCGTTGGACACAGCAATATCTTTGCCAAGTATATACCAGAATAACTGAAAGCAGTGACACGAATAGACATCTGAACACCAAATGTTCATAGCAGTATTATTCATGATAGCCCAAAGTTGGAAACAACCCTGGTTTCTGTCAACTGATGAACAGATAAACAAATTGTGAAGTATACACACAGTGGAATATTGTGCAGTGGTAAGAAGAAATGAAGTCATGAAGCATATGACAACATTGATGAAGCTGGAGGAATTTAGGTTGAGTGAAGCAAGAAAGTCACAAAATGGCAAACTCTTTATGATTTCACTCTTATGAACTAAATATATTACGTGAAATAAAAATGTGTTATGTGAAATATGAATATGGGTAAAATTGCATATATAAAATATTTTTTCTCTGAAGTTGAACAAATCTAGGTTAACACTACAAAATGTTAAATCAGACAAAACCAGTCATACTCAGTGAAGGAGCCCAGACACAGGGTTCTACATATTGTATGATTCCATTTATATAAAATGTAAATATAAATCAATTTATAAACATGAAATTAGATAAGTGGTTATGTAAGGCTGAGGAAGGAATGCTAAGAGGTGTGGATTTTTTAATTTTTGAAGTAATGAAATTGTTCTAAATTTTTTGAGATGATGAATGTACATTTGTGATTATGCTAAAAACCACTGATTATACACTTTGCATAGGTTATATGATATGTGACTATATCTCAATAAAACTGCTTAATAAATAAAAAATGTACACAAATAGCCAGAAAGAGCAGCTATGTATAGCAGGAGAAAGATAGAGCAATTGAAATGTGGGGAGTTTTCTTGTTTATTTGTTTTGTGTTTATAATTATTTTTAAAATAATGAAAATTCTCTAATAATGACTGAAGTAATAAAAGCACAACTATGTGATTAGGCCAAATACCACTGATTGTACACTTTGGATTAATTGTATGCTTTATTAATATGTATCAATAAAATTGATTTTAAAAAGATACTATGAAAAAGAAAATTACAACCAATATCTCTAATGAATATAGATGCAAAACTCCTCAAGAAAATAATTGCAAACTGAATCAAAAAGCCCATTTTAAGAATTATACACCGCAATCAAGTGGGTTTTATCCCAGGGATGCAAGGGTGGTTCAACACAAGAAAATCAATTAGTGTAATAAACTACATTGATAAATTGAAAGAAAAAAATGACCTGATCCCCTTAATTGATGCAGAAAGGTCATTTGACAAAAAAAAAAACAGCTCCGTTTCTTGATATAAACACTCCAAAAATAGGAATAGAAGGAAGCTTTCTCAATATGGTAAAGTGAATATATGAAAAACCTATAGCTAGCATTATATTAAATGGTGAAAGATGGAAATATTTCCCACTGAAATCAGGAACAAGACAAGCATGCCCACTGTCATGACTGTTATTCAACATTGTGATAGGAGTTCTAGCTAGTTCAACTGCCTAGATAAAGGATTAAAAGGCATCCAAATATAAAATGAAGAAGTGAAACTTCCACTAGCCACTGATGACATGATCCTCTATCTAGATAATACTGAAAAATCCACAACAAACCTCCTGGATGCAATGGATGAGTTCAGGAAAATGGCAGGATGCAAGATTAATATACAAAAATCAATAGCATTACTATACACTACTCATGTGCCACCTGAGGAGGAAATCAGAAAAAAATCCCTGTCACATTATAATTGTGACTAAAAGAATGAAATATTTAGGAATAAATATAAGAAAGGACACAAAGTATCTGTATTCTCAAAACTACAAAATATTGCTAAAAGAAACCAAAGAAGACTTAAATAAATGGAAGGACATTCCATGTTCATGGATTGGAAGAATAAATATCATTAAGGGCCAATTCTACCCAAACTGATGTACAGATACAACACAATCTCAATAAAAATCTCAACAGCCTTTTTGTGTGTGTGTGTGTGGAATGGTAAAGCCAAGTATCAAATTTATTTGGAAGGGAAGAAGCCCTGGAATAGACAAAATATGTCTTAAGAAGAAGCATGAAGTTGGAAGACTCTCACTCCCTGACTTTAAAGCATATTACATTGCTATAGTGGTAAAAATATCATTTATTGACATAAAAAATAAGTGGACCAGGGGAACCATATCAAAAACTCAGAAATAGATTCTCATATCTTAAATCAAGTGATTTTTGAAAATGTTAACAAACCTTACCAGCTGGGCCAGAACCAACTGTAGCAGTATGATATTATGATATTATTGAATTCCAGAAAGAAATATTGGATTATTTTGTAAATGGTCTTTTCCTCTGGGCATATTAGAGTGTATTGGATTCAGAGGTTTTACTTTTACTTAATTAAATTATGATTAAGGCTTTGGCTGGGCCACATCAGTAGGGTTTTGAGTCCCCACCCCTTGTTGGTGGGGCATACAGATAAAAGATATGGAAAAGGACAGAGTTGGAATCTTGATGCTGAGTTTTGAACTGGAGCCCCAGGAAGTAAGCACACAGAGGAGCTTCATCATGAGGAAGGAGAGAAGGCCTCAGGAAAAGAGATGGGCTATTCACTTGATAGTCTACAGCTGGCTTTGTGGAGAACACAGAGGAGCTGAGCCCAGACAGAAGCAAGCCCCAGGAAGAGAGAAACCCAGGAAGCCTGAACACTCACAGCATTGACAGCCATTTTGCTCCAACACATGGCAATAGACTTTGGTGAGAGAAGTAAATTATGCTTTATGACCTGGAAACTGTAAGCTTCTGCTGCAAATTGCCTTTTATAAAAGCCAACAGATTTCTGGTATTTTGCATCAGCACCTCTTTGGCTGACTAATACACCAACTATTCAACAAATGATGCTGGAAGAACTGGATAGCCATATATTGAAAAGCAAAGGGACCCCTATCTCATACCTTATTTTAATTAATTTAAAAATTAAATAAAAATGTATCCAGGAACTAAATATAAAAGTGATAACCATAAAACTCCTAGAAGAAAATGCTGAAAAACAGCTTCAAGATATTGTGGTAGGTGAAGTTTCTTAAACCTTATATCCAAAGCATGGGCAACAAAATAAAATATATATAAGTGGGACCTGCCTAAAGAACAACACTTTTGTACCACAAAGGAATGTGTCAACATGGTGAAATTGCAGCTGACATAATGGGAGAAAATATTTGGAAATCACATATCCTATAAGGGTTTAATATTCATGATATAGTAAGAGATCATAAAACTCAGCAATAAAAAGACAAATTATCAAATTGAAAAATGGGGAAAAGACTTGAAAAAACAATTGTCCAAAGAAGAAATACAAATGGCAAAGAAACACATGAAAAATGTTCAACATCACTAATGATTAGGGAAATGCATATCAAAACTATAACGAGATGTAATTTGACAACTATTAGACTGGTAACTATCAAAAGTAGGAAAACACTAAATGTTGGAGAGGATGTGGAGAGATAGGAATGCTTATTCACTGTTGGTGGGAATGTAGAATCATATAACCACTGTGAAGAACAGTTTGGCCTCTCCTATGGAAATTGAATGTAGACTTACCATGTGACCTGGCAATACCATTACTAGGTATATACCCAGAAGAACCAAGAGCAGTGACACAGACAGACATCTGCGCACCTATGTTCATAGTGGCCTTATTCATGTTTGCCAAAAGTTGGAAGCAACCCAGGTGTCCATCAACTGATGATTGGATAAATAAATTGTGGTATTTACACACAATGGAATATTATGCAGTGGTAAAAACAAATTAAATCATAAAGCATATGACAACATGGTTGAATCTTGAATACATTATTTTGAGTGAAGCAAGCCAGACATGAAAGGACAAACCCAGTATGATTGCACTATTAAGAACTATATTGTGTAAACTCACGCAGTTAATAATTAGAATATAAGTCACTGGAAAATAGAATGAGCAAATGGAAAGCTGAGGGTTAATCTGTGCAGAATTGGTTAAAAGGTGGTTTGTAAATCTTTGGAAATGAAAGAAATGGTGAAAGCACTTCATAGTGTTTGTAAGTAGCAGAGCTATTATACAGGTGAGAGTGGTTGAACGGGAAATTCTAAGATCATGTGTATTAGTAGAAAGAAAACTAAAAACTATAACTTGGGGCTGTAAACTTAGTGAAATCTCATGTAAAACAGCATGTATAAGAGTGTTTTAGAAAATATAAACACAAATATACTAGAAAGAAAGAAACAGAATAGCAACTATGTATGGCAGGGGAACCATAGAGAGATTGAGAAGTGATGAGTTGTGTTTATTGTTTTATATTTATTGTTATTATTATTGGAATAATGCACATGCTTTAAAAATTACTGAAATGCCAAATACACAACTATTTGGTTATACTGAATACCATTGATTGTACACTTTGGATGAATTTATGCTTTATTAATATGTATCAATAAAATTCATTTGTTAAAAATGTAATAAAAGAGAACTGCCTAACCTATTCTATGGAGCCCAAATCTTCCTAATACCAAAGTCAGTTCAAGATAGCATGAGAGGAGGGCACACACTTCAAGCTCCCAGAGCAAGGCCGATTGTGGACGGGGTCCTGCCCAGGGGTCTGTGCTGTGCACGCGTGGAGTTAGAAGCTTGGGATATCTATCTGCGCAGATCGAAGGCATGGGTGGAACGGTGGAGATTTGTGAGTTTTAAGGTTCCCGGTGGTGTTTGGCACAGACGGCTGAACCCCGCGGTTAGGGAGGAAAAATGAAATAAAATAAAATGGCCATCTGGAGCCGCGAGCAGGGCAAAAAGTTTTATTTTCTGGGGATCTGGCTGCCTGGCGCCCCTTGGACCTTGTGTGAATAGAACAAATGAGCTAATCAGCACCCAGTGAACTGGAGGGGGGATTTTGGTCGGGGAACAGAGCTGATTTCCCTAGCCACCCAAGGATAAGACCCGGGCCGCTGTGGAGCCAGGAAGAAGGGACACTTCCCAAAAAAGGGAGGGTTCTGTTGGAAGACAGGGAAGGGTATTTTATATTTTTAGACATCGATCTGGCTGCCTGTACCGCCCCATAGCATTGAGGAGCAGATAAGCTGACCTGAAGCAGCATTAGGCTGAGAGCAGACGTGAATCTGCACTCAAACTGATTTACTGAGCAGCCCAGTGACGTTCGAGCACAGCTCCATAAGGGGCGGAATCCGCTATCTTTAGCACTCCTCACTGACTAACAACAGAGCTACAGCTAACCTGGGGAGTGCAGAAAGTGGGACGTGCTTGATTAATTTCCATGGGCCCAGCTAGGGTCCCTTCCGTAAGGGGGTTGGTCTAGAGGAGGAATTACTCTGGGTCCTGCATTTGGCTAAAAAAATAAAAATTAAAAATTTTTCAACAAATGAAAAATAAATTCTTTTTAACTTAGTTTAATAGCTAAAAGCTGCTTCAGGACCTGCATATAGAACCCTGTGGGGAAATTGATTGATAAACAAAGTAGGCAGGAAGGATCCACATGGATCCTAGGGGAATCATTGACCCTCCTTAGCTCTGTTTGACTGCTTGCCTGTATGGATCTTCCGTTTCTCTGTTTCTTTCTGGTCTCTTGCTATTATTTCCTATTTCCTCCCCCCTTCCTTTTTCCTTCTATTTTTTTTTCAAAGATGCTGCCAGCTTGTCGCTTCTATGCTGGGCTCCTTCTACAGTAATTTCCCACTCGCTGTATATATTGATTCTGTATTACAAACTACCGCTTATCCTAACTGTATCTTTCTGCCTTTAGTTTTCTGTTGTGGCTCTTAGAAACAACATTTTTTCATAGGCCCACAACTTAAGGGTGTCAATTTCTATTCCATCTATTTTGGTTTCTTCTTCTTTTTTTTAATTAGTATTAACTTTATCCTTTAAGAAGTTTCTTTACTATTCCTCTCCCTCCTCATAATTCTAGCCTTCTAAATCACTATATATATATTCCTCCATTTGTTTTCCCAGTCCATTGTAGGAACTCCATATTTTTTCCTAGTACTCTACACTGCCTACACAAGTTAAATATTCATCTCATTAAGTCTCACTTTGCCCTTCTCCTAACTTTTATCAATATTTCTATTATCCTTCTGCCTTCCTTACATCTTTTGATTCCTCTGGCCCAAACGTTTTGCCTTCAAGGGAACATAGAAGGGAGCAAGGAAATAAAATAAGAAGAAAAACTGCCAAAGAGAAAACTTAATTCCCACGCAGAACCAACAACTAAATAAAATTCTAGACCATAGAGAAAAACTAATCAAGTGAACAAACCCATCAAGATAATATGATGACCAGAGGGCAACAGAAAAATACAAATGACTCTGAGAAACTGGAAAACATGGACCAGTCCAATGCACAAAATAAAAACCAGGAAGCAATGCAGTACATTGAACAACTAATCAAAGCTATCCAAACAAATATCATGAACCAACTTAAAGAACTGAAGGAAGAGATTAAGGATATAAAGAAGACACTTGGAGAACATACTGAAGAAATAGCTAACACGCCTAAAAAGGTAATGGATATGTTGGTGAACAAAGGCACAAGCCAGGAAATGAAAAAGACGCTGGACTCACATGACAGCAGATTTGAACAGGCAGAGGAAAGAATTAGTGATATGGAAGAAAATACAGTTGAAATAAAAAAGATTGTAGAACATATAGACAAAAAGATTTTAAAAAATTCAGCATGGTTTCAGGGAATTAACCGATAATACAAAACGCGCAAACATATGCGTTATGGGCATCCCAGAAGAAGAAGAGAAGGGAAAGGGAACAGAAGGACTGTTGAAGGAAATAATGGCTGAAAACTTCCCAACCCTATTGAGAGATGGAAGTGCAGATCCAGGAAGCACAGCACACCCCAAATAGTATAAATCCCAACAGGCCATCTCCAAGACGTATATACTTGTCAAAATGTCCAATGCTCAAGACAAAGAGAAAATACTCAAGGCAGCAAGAGAAAAGAAAACCATCACATACAAGGGAAGCACAATAAGATTAAGTGCTGATTTCTCAGCTGAAACCATGGAGGCAAGAAGACAGTGGTATGACATAGTCAAAACACTAAAAGAAAAAAATTCCAGCCACGAATTCTCTATCCAGCAAAATTGGCATTCAAAAATGATGGAGAGTTCAAAATATTCACAGATAAACAACAATTAAGAGAGTATGCCAAGAAGAAACAAGCACTTCAAGAAATACTAAAGGAATCTCTACAAGTTGAAAAAAAAAAAAAGGAGAGAGAGTTGGAGGAGAGTTTAAAAAGAACTGAAAAGTCAAAAAGAGAAACAAAACAACATATGACATACATTAACCCAAAGAAATAATGGCTGAAGTAAGAAATTCGTTATGAGTAATAACACTGAATGTTAATGGATTAAATTCACCAATCAAAAGACACAGATTGGCAGAATGGATAAGAAAATATAATCCATCTGTATGCTGTCTACAAGAAACCCACCTTCGGCCCAGGGATTCAAGGAGGCTGAAAGTGAATGGCTGGAAAACCATTTTACAAGCTAACAATAGCCAAAAAAAGGGCAGGAGTAGCTATTCTAATATCAGACAAAATAGACTTTAAATGAAAAACTATTGTAAGAGACAAAGATGGACACTACATATTAGTAAAAGGAGTAATCTCTCAAGAAGAGAGAACAATCATCAACATTTACACACCTAATCGAGGTGCCTGAAAATACGTGTGGCAAACTCTGGAAAAACTAAGAGGAGAAATAAATTCCTCTACAATTATAGCAGGGGACTTCAACACACCACTATCATCATTAGACAGAACATCTGGGCAGAGAATCAATAAAGAAACGAAGGCACTCAACAATACATTAGAAGATTTGGACTTAATAGACATATACAGAACACAACACCCAAATACAGCGGGATTTACATTCTTCTCAAGTGCACATGGAACATACTCCAAAATAGACCACATGCTAGGCCACAAAACCACACTCAATGAATTCAGAAAGATTGAGATTATACAAAGTAATTTCTCTGACCACAATGGAATGAAGTTGGAAATCAATAAGGGCCAGAGAAACAGGTTAGGTACAAGAATATGGAAGTTAAACAACACACTCTTAGACAAACAATGGGTCAAAGAGGAAATTTCAAAAGAAATCAGTAACTACCTTGAAAATAATGAAAACAACAACACAACATATCAAAACCTATGGGGTGCAGCGAAAGCAGTCCTGAGAGGGAAATTCATAGCCATAAATTCATATATTAAAAAAGAAGAAAGAGCTAAAATTGAAGACCTTAGTGCACACTTGGAGGAATTGGAAAAACAACAACCAACTAAACCTAAAGGAAGTAGAAAACAGGAAATAACCAAGATTAGAGCAGAACTAAATGAAATAGAGAATAAGAAAGCACTGGAAACAATAAACAAAACCAAAAGATGGTTCTTCGAGAATATCAACAAAATTGACAAACCCTTAGCCAGACTAACAAAGCAAAAGGGAGAACAGATGCAAATACATAAAATAAGGAATGAGCAAGGTGATATCACTACTGACCCCACAGAAATAAAGAGTATCATAAGAGGATACTTTGAAAAATTATATGCCAACAAGAATGACAATTTAGAGGAAATGGACAAGTTTCTAGAAACCCACAAACAGCCGACATTGATGAAAGAAGAAATAGATGAACTCAACAGCCCAATTACAAGTAAAGAGATAGACTCAGTCATTAAAAACCTCCCAACTAAGAAGAGTCCAGGACCAGATGGCTTCACAGCTGAATTCTACCAAACATTCCGGAAAGAGCTAACACCAATTCTACTTAAGCTCTTCCAAAAAATAGAAGTAGAAGGAATACTACCTAACTCATTCTATGATGCCAACATTACCCTAATACCAAAACCAAATAAAGATACCACACGAAAGGAAAATTACAGACCAATTTCTCTAATGAACCTAGATGCTAAAATACTTGCTAATTGCATTCAACATATCAAAAGGATTATACACCATGACCAAGTGGGTTTCATCCCAGGTATGCAAGGATGGTTCAATATAAGAAAATCAATCAGTGTAATACGCCACATAAACAAACTGAAAGAAAAAAATCACATGATCATCTCAATAGATGCAGAAAAAGCATTCGACAAAATACAGCACTCTTTCCTCATAAAAACACTACAAAAGATAGGAATAGATGGAAACTTTCTGAAAATGATAAAGAGTATATATGAAAAACCCAAAGCTAACATCATTTTCAATGATGAAATCCTAAAAGTCTTCCCTCTGAGATCGGGAACAAGACAAGGATGCCCACTATCACCACTCCTATTTAACATTGACTTAGAAGTACTTGCATGAGCACGGAGACAAGAAAAGGACATAAAAGGCATCCAGATTGGAAAAGAAGAAGTAAAAATTTCATTATTTGCAGATTACATGATCCTATACATAGAAAGCCCTGAGAAATAGACAACAAGGCTTCTAGAAATTATAAAGGAGTTCAGTAATGTTGCAGGCTATATGATCAATGCTCAAAAATCAGTAACATTCCTGTACACCAATAACGAGCAAACTGAGGAGGAAATCAGGAAAAATATACATTTACAATAGTAAATAAAAGAATCAAATACCTACGAATAAATTTAACTAAAGATGTATAGGACTTATATACTGAAAACTACACAACACTCTTAAAGAAAATCAAAGAAGACTTAAATAAATGGAAAAATATTCCCTGTTCATGGATAGGAAGACTAAACATCATCAAGATGTCTATCCTACCCAAACTAATCTACAGATTTAATGCAATCCCAATGAAAAGTCAACACTATATTTTTTAAGGAACTGGAAAAACTAACCACAAAATATATTTGGAATTGCAAGAGGACCCGAATTGCCAAAGATATATTGAAAAAGAAAAATGAAGTTGGAGGTATCACATACCTGACTTTAAAACATACTACAAAGCTACAGTGATCAAAACAGTGTGGTATTGGCACAAGGATAGACCTACTGACCAATGGAACCGAATTGAGAGTTTTGATATAGATCCTCGCATATACACTCATCTGATATTTGACAAGGCCATGAAGCCCACTCAGTTGGGAGAGAATGGCCTCTTTAAAAAGTGGTGCTTGGGGAACTGGATATCCATATCCAAAAGAATGAGAGAAGAATACCATTTCACACCTTATACAAAAATCAACTCAAGATGGATCAAAGATCTAAATATAAGAGCCAAAACCATAAAAACCTTGGAAGATAATGTAGGGAAGCATCTACAGGACCTTGTAATAGGAAATGGTTTCATGAACTTCACAGCCAAAGCACGAGCAGCAAGAGAAAAAATTGATAAATGGTATCTCCTCAAAATTAAAAACTTCTGCACCTCAAAGGATGTTATTAAGAAAATAAAAAGGCAGCCTACCCAATGGGAAAAAATATTCGGCAACCATATATCTGATAGGAG